>APFE030960898.1:17199-57493 GCA_000404065.3 Pinus taeda
ACCCGAAAAACTGTTAAAAATAGTAAGTTGTGCTACAATTAAGGAAACTGAAAATGCTGAGAAAGACAATGGCGGGGGTCCAGGTGGACTTGGCAGGTGGCCACCAATATCCACCTGGATCACTTTGGTTTCTTTTTACAGAGACATATATATATAGCATTTGTGCCCAACAGTTTTGAGATTTTCATGCCTTAAAAACTTAAAGACAATCCTAATCTAAATGTTAATCCGATAATGGAATTATAACGCTTCTCGACGATTTGCTATTTGGAAATAAATCAGAGAGTCGTGATTGATTTGAACTCTTGTTGTTCAGTTCATCCACAAGTTGAACCACTTCCTTGACTATGCCAATGGGAAATTTCCTTGATGATTAGGCTTGGACGAATAGGAGGAGATCAATTCCTATTTGCCCATATACTTCTTTGCTTGGCTGGTGCACTGGAATTCGGCAAACCATTGAGGTAGCTGCAGAATCATAAAACAATTGGAGATTCGTGTTAATTCTGTAGCTATTACAATATTTAACTAAATAATAAGGCACATTAACAAGTATGAAAAATAAGACATCTGAGTACCTTACCATGTCAAAATCTCTTATTTTACTATTTATTGGAGTTGATAGTAGTGATGAAAAGAGGAATAATAGATGGAAAATGATGACAAAAATAGAACAATCATGAGACTCTACAATCATTATCCAACATGTTAGTGAATTCCATCCAAAGTGATAAGTAAACCTAACCTAACTTGGTTGGATCACAATCATCTCAGGAATATTGAATGTAAGGTGAGAAGCAACTAGAGGTACCAACAGTTAAGATTTAAGGAATATATCATTTTATTTCTCCAATATTAATCACACACTTTTTGGAAGTCCTACATCTAGGGTATTTTTGAGGGGAAGAGAAAAACAAATCTATTTTGGAGTGTATGCTTTCTTTCATTAAATATTATGCCCTACTTTAAAATAAATTTCCCATCCAACAAACTATTTTCCCCCTTCATATAAACATAAATACAAGGAAAATTTTATGGGCTACTTCATAGATGGGATAATTTTCCATGTTTAAAAAAAAAATCACTTATTTCCATTTTTCCTAAAATTGATTTGCCCAAATTTTATAGGACAAAATTATTTTACCTTAAAAATCACCAAAAATTTATAGAAAATATCACCAAACCTTTATAGATTCTAAAAAAAATAAATATTAGAAATTGAATATTTTTATAAAAATATTTACACATTTCATATTAGGGACTAGCAAGATTTGCCATGGTTTCAAAATTTTAAAATAGAATTCCATTGTTAAAATTTCCTTGCATAAATAAATTCAAGATACCTTATAGCTTGATTGTAGCCCATGCCTTGATTAAATAATGCTTAAAGTATTGATGAGAAATAATCAAATTTGACACCATTGACACAACATTTTTTATGAGTATCAAGAAGCAATGGGATGAAATGGTTCATTTCCTACCATTAACATTCCTCTTAATCCTCTATAGTAATGCCTTATTCTAAATGTGATGGTTTATCAAATCTTTCAGTTGGTTGTCAATATTTTTCTCAATGAACAAGCCTCGGCCCTTAACTCTACTGAACATGATATAGTCAACACTAAGAGGCATATATCTTGACAAAATTAACCATATCTTCTATAACTACTCCTCGATACAGTCCTAAAAATGGAATATTTTGCTAGATTGAATGCTTATGTGGATAGCCCTTCTTTGGAAATTAGTGCTTCTAGGATCTTATCAAAATAATAGATTATAGAGCATAGCATAGGAATCATTAATCAATTCTATTGGAGGTGAGGCTGCATACATGCTTTGATGTGTACAATGATTTATAGAAATAGTTCTGGTTAGGGTTATGATAACATAATCTCAAAATATACTAGAGCTAAGAACTCCCATCGCAAATGGGAAACCCTATGTTATCGCCAAATTTGGCACATTGGTTTTTATTGTTCTAGGCTACATATTATCAAACATCAATAAAGTTGTTGACATTTGAGGTAAAAGGTTGTGTTTCTAAATATATATCATTGATTATTTAGCTTCTTAATGTTATTGAAGGCTTAAACCATGAGGATGTTACATTGGCATTGATTGAGAAATACTTGCATTACCAAGCATGCACATAGAAGACAAGTCACTAGTGCCATGCATAGGATTAGAAGCTCTTGGTAAGAAGTGGAGGTTGCATGTTAAATTTGAGGTGCACTAAAACTAGATTAGACCATAGTTTTGTCACCCTAAAAGAACCCTAAAGCCTCTATTATGGGGGTCAAAACAAGCTTAGTCAAATCAATGCAAAGGTAGAGTTACTAGTAATTAAATTGTGCTAGTAATAGTAATGCTCATCCTACCAGCAACATAGATTGAACCAATGAGAGACTTGCACATTAAAAGTAGAGCTCGAGCTAGATATGAGCAAAGTTTGATCATTGCCAAAAGAAAACATGTCCATATAAACAAAAATTGGTCCTTCCACATGAAATGGCTCACTCACATCAGAAACTGTGAAAATAACAACATGAACCAACACACTAGATCTAAGATATGTGACATTGGAATGGTAGGTCCCATTCAAAACTGATTTCTAAGCATTGGATATCTAATCATGCTTTGGGCCTTAGATGAATGGATCAAGCATGATTGTAATGACTTTGTAAACATTCTAAGCTTGAATATTAAATATTGATTTGTATAGGTTTGAGGACTTTCTAGCAATATTAAATTTCCCGATCTTTAAATATTTCCATGCCTTCTTAATGTTTTAAAACTCATTAGTGTGTGAGAGTTTCAAATGAGAAAAATTACCATCTTTTTAGTTCTCTCCAATTGTCCCACTAAACCTATAATCCTTCTTAATACTTACAAATCTAAACTTAAAATAAATTTATATTCATTATTAAAAAAAATAAAAAAATAAATTATAAAACAACGGTATATATATATAATCAATTGCATCTGCATTTACTATATAATTATCTCAATAACCATAACAATAATTGCACGATAACCACCTTAACCCTAATTATATAATTATATATATGTTAAGGAGATATACAAGTCCACCACACAAATGGTCTTTCCAACATAGGGTTACCATACGAGCCAGAAGGTGAAGCCATGCAGCATTAGGTAAAGGTGCATACCATTAGGCAAACAAGGTGCACTCGGCAATATTTATCATATTGGAATTATTACATTTACGTAGGACAATATTTTATCATATTGGTGTCAATACATTTACTTAATAAAACGGTTAGTAACGAATGGCACTACAACTCAAGTATTCCGTTCATTACCAACCGTTTTAAATGGACTATGTACTTGGAATTTAATTTCACGAATTGGTATGTTTCCTTTTTTGATGTGTCCTGGAATGTTAGTTTGATGGGTCAGGAATTTTCCTTTTTCTGATTCGTCCTCGTTTGAATCCATTGATCTAATTTGTCTTGAAATCTCTAAATAAATAAAGCTGCAAACTTGCAACACATGAATTTAGCTATATAGGAAAACTCCATTACAACCCAACTATGAAATCCATCCATTGAAGTTTCAGGATTTCTGGTTGCAGCTTCTGCTGTACATGCCTTAAAATGTTAACAAATTTAAGTGTAATTCTTTTAAGTCTCGGTTGTTTGGCATTTTTTCCAAATAGTTTTTTCTGAATATAGATTTGTATATTTAAATGAAAACGGGTGAGATTACTTACAAATCAATTCCAAATATTTAAATTTTAAATACAGGAGTTATAGATTATCTAAATTTTAGATACAGGAGTTATAAATTACTTGCAAATCAATTAAAAAAGCATTAAAATGCTAATCCATTTATATTTTTTAAGAAAATTTGAATCTTATCGAAGCCAAAAACGAAACAAGGCCACCCAACAATCACGGATTTGGGCCATCACAAAAAATTCCATTAATCCAGGCGTGCACATCAAGCCATGAGATTCTCGCCCAAAGAATTCGTACAATGGCAGGTGAAGCTGAAGTGGAATTGGTACACACACAGTTGAAAATCAAGTGTAATAGGTTCAGAGGGGGGGCAAAGTCAAGTGGAGTAGCGGCTAGCACTTGGATACCTGTGCGTCAGGGTTGGCGGTGGCAGGCCAGCAATTGCGTACAATGCTTACGGAATGCTTCACGGGTGGGTTTTCCAAATTTAAACATCATCTTCATCCAAAACAATCACGATTCACGAGAATCAGCTTTCTCGTCAATGTCCTTTCTCTGCAATTCGCTGTCTGATTTGAAGATTGTCAGCTATAAAAACAAAAAGTCAAGGGCGTCAGAGTGTGCACACACGCTATAAAAACCCCCATCCATCCTCTCTGATAACAACCAGGAGAACAGTCAACTATTCATCGTCTCCTTACTATTTGGACTCTGCAGTCTGAACTTTTGGTTGCAGATTGAAGTTATAGATCCCTTTTTTTTTTGTTTTCTCAAGTTGAATTGCTTTGGGTGTATTGGTTTTTGTTTTTGCTGTGCGACAGAATGCTTAACTTCGCCAACAATCTCACCCCAGATCATGTGAATATCTAGGATTGGGATGATTATCAGGTGAGATTGTTGGAGAGGTTCAACATTTATCTGCACAAGAGTATTGCAGCAGAAAGGAGAAGCAGTGTCTGCTATGAAGAGGTCTAGAGCAAGAAGTGTGATATAGTATTTGCCATGAATGAATCAGATATTATAGACTCTTCACACCCATTGCCTGGTCAATTCTAAATTTTTAGACTTTATATATAGATCTAAATGGACAGATAAATGTGTACTGATTATATTTATTGGTGTTGTTGCAGGTTATTTTGTTTTTACTGCACTATGAGATAATGATTGGCTTATTATTTCTACCTCTGGTGTTCCATAAGAATAAAGTGATATTCAATAAATATGATGGAAAAGCAACATAGTGCTTAATATTTGTAGTATTAGAACAAGTTGTAAATCAACTTACTAAATACTGCTAATTTGATTTCAGCTGCTAAGTTACTCTTGGCAAAAGCTCAGAACATACTTTTGCTGGTAGAGTTACTCGTAACTACTATGCAACTTACTGTTATGTACATAAGTTTCCTGAATAAAAGTTTACATTCTCTGCATACAGAGTGAGCCCCTATGCTTGATGGCAGATCTTTCAAATCCAAATTTTGAGGACTGTGCAGGTTATGTTTACACCATGTTCTCGCTTGAAAAACTGTTGTGCATGGGTAGTTGTGTTATATTATTTACTGGAGCTCTAATAGCATAAATGTTAGCAGAGTTTTCGGAATGGGCAGCACATATTTGTGATTGTTATCAGTATTCTTGGTTAAACATTCAGTAAAAAGAGTATTGGAGTGTGACTCACTGTTGTGTTTATTGTGAATGCAAAGCTTTATCTGCGAATCGTTATGTGGTTCCCAAACTTTAACTATGCCAAAACGTATCTTAATAATATTTGGATAAATGATGGTTTTAGTTATACGAGTCTGAGTTCATGTTGAATGCAAATTTGGAATCTTTTATGCATATTGCACATTTGGCATCCCACGAGTATGAATTCTATTTCATTATTATTTTTATGCTGAATATGCAATGCAATCCACTTAAATATGCCAATTTTACTTATAAAACTAAAGAGTGAAAACATATATACAGCGAAGTTTGTAGCTTGGATATAAAAAGTTATAATTAATGATGGAAACAGGACTAGGTATTGATAAGTTTAAGGAAATAATCTTGCTTTATATATAATGATTTTAGTTTTACATTTTGGAATTTAGGTTGATTGCAGATATGGTATCCCATAAAATACTTATGAGCTTGGAACAAAGTTAATAGTTAGTTTTGTTTTTCTTTATTGATACATAAAATTGGCAATCAATATAAAAATATTCATTTCAAACAATTAAAAAAAAACAAGGTTTATAATGAAAACATATATATAACAAGATTTATAATTTGATATTTGAAAAAAACATTAGTGATTGATAAATCTAACTAAATATATAAATATTTAGTTTTTAATTTTATATATATATATATATATATATATATAATATATACATAGATATATATATTTATTTAATTTTTACTTATATATATAAAAGTGATAAAGTTTGAATAAGAAACACATTTCAAATACTCTCATGTAATGATGTACAAGAAATACCATCCATGACATCTGAAATATATTATAAGATCCACAGCTTGACTCAGATTTATTCACCACTTAAAAAGATTTCAAGGAAACAAGTAAATATTTCATCTAATTTTCCTCTTTTCTTTGAAAGTGGCAACTAGTCACAATTATCATTTATCACATTGAGGTAAGAATCTGAATTGTCATATATATTGCATATAATTGTGGAAAACCTTTTAAGCATTGCAGAGAAAGGGGTCACCTCTAGAATATTGTTCCAGAACAACAATATTCCCTGTGAAATAAGTCCTGCATATAACAACGTGCGTGCTTCCCTCTGAAGATAAGATTACTCTGGGTATCTAGCCATATTACAATTTGTTTTTTCCAGTGAAAAGGATTTCCGAGTGGCTTAAGTTGTTGCATTGCATCTGGACGAATTAATTTCAGTTTTCTGCTATTCCTATTGAGGTGTGACTCCATGGATATGCATGTGAAACGTGCTAAGATACTGAGTATAAATTTCAAGCTTGCATGCGAAAGCTTTCATGAAATCCATAAAGTATGGAGCTCCATATAGATAATAATTTTGCTGATGTGGAAACTCCAATCGTTACTTATCCTTGTGTTTCCATATAGATAATATAGATAATTTTGCTGATATGGAAAATTCAATCATTACTTTTTTTTTTCATCAAAAATAGCTTAATATCTATTAATATTAGAAAGGACTTACATCAGAAGCCCTCAGGCAGCCCACCTTACATAACCATATGAAATGAAATTCAATCGTTACTTATGCTGGTGTAGTTTTTAACTTAGCTTAAAAACATTAAGCTAAAGGATAATAGATATATCAGGGTGATATATCTGTGAGTTCTTTCTCTATATATATAGGGCATGGTGATATATCCGTGAGTTCATTAATATTAGAAAGGATTTACATTAGAAGCCCTCAGGCAGTCCACCTACATAGCCGATATGAAATGAAATTCAATCGTTACTTATGCTGGTGTAGCTTTTAACTTAGCTTAAAAACATTAAGCTAAAGGATAATAGATATATCATGGTGATATATCTGTGAGTTCTTTCTATATATATAGGGTTGGGATTAGTGATAATTTGGCTGGGTGTCATGAAAATAACTTTATATCACGAGTTTGATATTTATTAAAGTTTAGTGAAAATTTGAAATGGATTTGGTTTTTCAAAATTATATAAATATTGATTATACATTTCCAAATTTAAGTGTACAAATCAATGTATATAATTTATTCTAAAAAATTCTTAATAATAAATGTATTGAGTTTTTTTAGGTGTAATAAAATTTTATTGGTATTCTTGATCACTAAGAAATGATTTTGTATGATTTATTTTCTTATATTATACAAACATTAATCTTTAACTCCTTAACCTTTTAACCATAATCCATTATTCCCTAACTCAGGCACTAACACAATTAATGCACCTAACTTGTAAGCACCAAGTATGTAGTGAGCTAACTACTATGACCTATAATCTGCTAACTTTTAAGACATTAAACCCTAAACCCATTACCATCAAAACCTCAATATCCCTAACATGTTAACCCCTTAACTCACAATCCCTCATAGGCAACTTCCACATTAGCAAATATTTTGACAAGGATACCTAATTACACACCTAACTACACACTTAATCCCATGACACCTAATCCTTGAATGCAAATAATAATTCATTATCCTATGAGTATGCTTAAACATGGTTGATTACAAGTTTCCATGGTTGAATGCAGCCCTAATATGTCAATGGTTGACACTAATAATTCACTAAAATGTTATACTTATCTCTAGTCCCCAACCTCTCCATCAAAGTATGAAGCATTTGGAAGTTATAGAAAATTAAGATATGTTAAGGTATAATTTTATCACCTACTAATATTTTAAAATTAAATTATGCAATATTTGTGACTTAGTTAAAATTTAGTTAGTTAATGTGTGAGTTTTGTTCATGGGTTGTGTGTTCATTAGGTGTGTAGTTTAGTTCAAGTAACTACATTGGCTTAAGGGTCAATTGGTTAGTGGTTAGGGAAGTTGATGGGATAGGTGTTAGTAGGCTCGGGGTACTAAATTGGTTACAACGTACATCCCTTAACCCATAACCATTGACCTCCTAAGCCCTGACTTTATAAAAAACTAACCCCAAACATGGCCACAATCAACATATATATTTGCCCATGCAACTTATGTCATAGGTATGCACCTCACAACACTAGTGTGAAGCAACATGCTAAATTGAAGAAATAATGAGGTGACGTAGATGATAGAGACATAACACAAAAACCAACAACCCTACACTTGCTAAACTTAAAAACATGAGGGACACAACTAACCTATGCTCTTAACTCATGCACATAAGCGAGAATAACTAACTCATACTAGTCATGCACCTAACACAAACACAAACAACACATCAACAATGCACTCACACACATTATAAATAATGCATATAACATATATAAGCCAAACATCTAATCTATGTAACTACACATACACCTAGACCCTACACCCACACACATAAGTGGTATACCTAACACACACATAACATAAGCAATGCACTTAAGTAGAAAATAACCTATACACCCACCCAAGCATCTTGTTGGTGATCATCCTGTTGGGGATCACAGTTGTCGTTAGACCAAAACCTGCAGGTTTTAGTCAAGGATCACATCACTAGAGATAAGGATCCATGAGAGGTGGTTAGTCCATGTCGCGAAACACACAAAGAGCATTGGTTTATCCAATGTCCAACAATCTCCCCCCCAACGCAAGCCGGGAGTGTATCAAACTCGTGCCCTACGCTTTGATACTATTTGTTCCGAATCACGATTATCATTGGACCAAAACTTGTAGGTATTAGTCAAAGATCACATCACTAGAGATAAGGATCCATGAGAGGCAATTAGTCCATGTCACGAAACACACAGGGAGCATTGGTTTATCCAATGTCCAACACATTCTTAAGAATTTCAATCAAAAGGTTGGCATTTTGTAAGCTAGATGGGAGGGTGTAACTTGCTCAGATTCCAATGCATGTCCATGAGTCCCAAAGATAAATGGTATGGCTTATGACCCTATATTTTGACCTTTTACCATGGCTTGGGTTGTGATAATCATCACCAATTGTGTAAAAATAAAAACAAACACCACATCTTAGCCACATTCATAAGATTTCCTATGCTAGGCATATGTGGTAGTAATGGAACCTTCACTATTGATTTTTGGGTGGCATCGGATGTGCTCTAGCTCTGAAATTTTGTGGAGGGGCTAGAACACATGAGATCTCCAAGACCTAGAAATCGTTTGGTGAAATTCCACCCATATTGTATTTTATTAAAATAATTAATATTTTTAATGGGGTCCCTAAGTCTAAACTTAGGAAAATTAAAATATTAATGGGTATTAATGAAAATATGGGTGAGAAGCTTCTAAGAGATGAGGATCAAGTCTAATTTAATCTTATCTGTTGAATAGATATTAGATCACGACCAATGGTTTCTCAATAGGAAAAGTATAAAGGTAGGTTTGGGGTTAGTTAGAGAACACACGTAGATTAAGGCAATCAATTTTCTGAGATGAGAAGTTCTCAAGAGGGAAATCAATTGGGGAGATCTTGCAACTGAGGGGCAGTGATAGTTTGGTAATACTGATGGAGAGACATATAGATGCTTGTGGAGGTAGAGCAATAGTTAGGAGAGTTGACGCTTGGCCAGTCTGGGCCCACACAGCCTTGATGTAGAGCCAGAAGGGCCAACACAGAGGGAGAGAGCTACCTTCCACACAGAGTGCCAGAACTACCAGAACAACCAGGGAAAACTAACACAGTGGGCAGAAGAGCTGACACAGAGTTGACATAGGGCCTCAGATAGCTCCACGTAGGCCCACGTAGTAACTGTGAAAGGGAAACACAGTTGTAGCTGGGGCCAGCCAATTTTGCTGCCAGATTAGCCAGAATCTACCAGGTAAAGTGAGGTAAAACTCACTAAGGTTTTGTGTCACTGTATTTCTCTATCACTGGTTTGCCGAGAGGAAACCAACATTTGTATTCATAAGTTATGCTTAATAATAGAAAACCCTCAGAGTTGCTGCACCGATTTTCTCGCATTCAGTTTTTCTGGGCATGTTTAGTCCAAAAATAAGTGTGTCCTTTGCATTCTTGTATCATTTATATTTCAGTACTTGATCTATATATTCGTGTAGGCTGCAGTGTTCTTTCATTAATATATTCTAAATATTTTTGAAAATAACTTGTTAATTGAAAAACGCAAGTAGGTAATGCAAGTCAGTTTGCTGCAGTAGGATTTTTGGTTTGTTAGATTAAGAAATTTTCACATTCACATCGACTATGAGCCTCCAAAAACAAATGTTATGTCTTAAGTCTATATTTTGACCTTTAACCTTCTCATGTGCTCTAAAGAACCATTTTAAAAGCACCAATCATGGAAATGGTGACCATATCTTACTTGTAGGCCAAATATTTTCCTATGCATGACATGTGATCTCTTTAGATAGATTTTATAGTTGAAGGCTTTGGATTTTGGTTTATGCCACGATATCATCCCCAAGAACCATCCTCATGTTCCAAACCTTTAATTGCAATCATATTGAACTCATAAGCCAAATATTCCCTATTTAGGGCAAGTGTGATGGTCTAAGGGCTTGTGTGGGGTGCACACATGGTCCCTAAATCCCAAAGACAAATATTATCACCCTCAAAACATGGAAAAGGAACTAAGAACCATCCTTGGCATGCTAATCTTACAAATTTAAACATTTCTCTTGTTTTGCAATGTTTATATGACGATTCAAGGAAATATGCATGTGCATGAACTCTAGTCGTAATTGTATGCCTTAGGCATTAGTTTCCAATTAGATACCATGGATTAATCCTTGAGAATGGTCACCCATGGAGTTATAAAGCTTCAAATGGATACCAAATCCTACATGTTATATAAATATTCTCTATAATTTATATTGGATCATTCTATTGTTTTTCATTTATCTTTATTCTTTTAGAGTGGAAAAATTGAAGGAATCAACTTGTAAGGTCCTTTTAGCAATAGGTCCCATTTTGATGTGCCAAATGGAATTTTTTGGGGCCAATTTTTTTTAAGAAAATATATTATCCCCTTGATATTGATCTGCACTCAGAAACCATTCCAATGGTGCAAAAATTGAGATAATCAAAGATCTTATGCAGAGGTTACCCCCCCCACAATTTGACCTACTGTATTGACCACCATGGTACAAGATGATTCCATGCCAACCCTTGTTACACACACATATGGAGCTAGCCACATGTGGAATTTCAACAAGATTCTATAAGGTCCATAATAATAACTCCAATTCATGGTTGAAGAAGACAAATCCTTACCCCTATATCATGGCTATCAATCTATGTTAAATACTAGGTTGCTAGGAGTAGTGGGCCTTTTATTCTATGTCATTGCGTTTGTTCCATGGTCAAGAAAAGAAAATAGGAGTGATAAGTTAGATAACATAATAGAGGGGGATAAGATTTTGTAGTAGACTTATAGGTGACAGTGTCTCAAGTAACTCCACAAAGAATACCTTTCTTTATATTTTCATATTTCCATACAAGAGGGAAAAGAGTAGAGTGACCTCACCTTCTAACTATGTTTTCTCCTGTAATAGGACTACAAGAGTAAATCCCATGTTTATTTTTGGATGGTGTGTGAGTAATTTTCTATTCTCAATTTTTTAAATTTTAGTTATTTCATACCTTTAAGCAAAAAATTAGTAATTAAAAATATGAGACCTAGAGGAAATTAACCTTTAAAGTAAATATTTTAGTATTTTATTTTGACTTTGTTGTGATTCAATATTCTAGTGGAATATCCACAACATTTTATAGATCATACTAATATTAGAGCAAGTTTCTTTAGGGTATTTATGGGAAGTTGCAGTGATTTAGGAATCAATTTAATAAGAAAGTTGCAAAACCTGGGCCATGGCCAATGAGTCTATTCACAATAACCCTCAAGATTTAACAAAAGAGAGAATTGTAAATGTCAATCACAATGTGAACCTCCTCATGTAATATCTAGCAAGAAAGCTTGGACTATCTGGAGAGGATGGAGGCTCTCACTCAAATATCAAATCAGAGGAGAAACTGGGAGATCAATAAGATCTAGAAAAGGAATCATGGAAAGAGTCAAAGAAATTTAATCCTAGTTCAAGTGTCATTGATGCTTCACAGTCCCTATGGCAAGATGGAAGTGAAAGTGGACATAAAGTCATGCCAAGGTGAGATTGTTGTATTAAAATAGAAATATTGGTTGCAACAACTAAAAATTTATTTTAGTGCTCACCATATAGATGAATAGCAAAAGATATCATTTGTCATAATGAAGTTAGAGGGCATATTTTAACTTGGTGGGAATTCTGCATGAAAATACTTAGGCTAGAGGGTGATCCACCATAACTAGGTGGGAGGACTTCAAAACCCTCATTAATCCAAATTCTACCATTTCAAGTATGTAAAAAACCAATGGATCTGGTGGTAGTAGTTCCGGTAGAAGTAAGGACACTGTGTATAAGAGTACCTCATCAAGTCCAAAAATATGGAAACCATTCTGATTATATCTCGCAAGAACCTAGTTGTACTCCTCAAGTATTTAGGGTGTCTACATAGTCATATATAAAAGTAAGTAATGATTTTCAAGCCAAGGATAGTGGATGAGGCATGTGTACAAGCATAGTACCTAGAAAACATAGGCCACAAATAAGGGTATCCAATTGATTCAAAGAAGAAAGAGGACTAGGGAGATTCCAAGGAGGGGAAGAAGAAGTGGAGAGTGACGAAGGACAAGAAGATGGAAATCATTGCACATTAATACAAATATCCCAAAAACCATTATAATTATGTAATATTCATGGTCACATTGAGGAAAATTATTGGAAAAACACTTAGATCTAAACCTAAATAATTTCAAGGAGGATACAAATAAAAATTCTCTTCTAGTCATAGATTGAAGCAATTAGGTAAAAAACGTTTTGGCGTGGATGAGAATATTGTTTTCACATTAGCTAAGAAGAAGGTGATTTTGAGTATCCTTCATCACCAAGAAGATAAGGACATGACCAAACACTTCCACATAAATATCTAGGTCAAGAAGACTAAGATAAACTCTATATTTCACTTTATTTCATAGGCTAATTTCATGGCAAAGGATCTAATCAACAAGATTGAATTTGAGGTCCATGATCATCCTATCCTACATCCATTGTATGGGTAAACAAATATGTAAGAATCAAGGTAAATAAATAGTGTAAGACCAAATTTGTTGCAAGTGTTGATTTTATTAATGAAGTGGAATTGGTCATGGTACCCCTTGATGTATGTGGAATAGTGTTTGGAATGTTGTAAATGAATATGAGGGATGAAATATTAATGTGAAGAGCCAAGAAACATTATTTAATCAAGTACGGGAGTTCCTACATCATGAACATGCATAAAGGAAACTAAATTTTTTTATTGGTAACTACCAAACAAGCCATGCAGTTGATTAGTTTTAGTAAAACACATGTTTTACTTTTCTTAATAGGAAATCAATTTGATGATGAATCAACAAGAGTAAAGGCATCCATAGAGGGGTATATTAAAGAGTAGAAACATTAGCTATAGGAGTTTCTACAAGCATATATAGGAGTGTTCTAAGAGCTTAAATGGATACTACTCAAGAGGGAAGTGGAGCACAAAAAACAGTTGTTGCCAGACTTCCCATTGATTAATATTAGGTTATATAGATAGTCTATTCTGGAAGCAAATGAAGTGAAGTAGTTGTAGCAACTATTGGAGAAAGGGGTGATTTTACCAAGAACCTCACCTTCTGGGTCACCTATCATAATTGTGCCAAAGAAGGATTGTACTAGGAAAATGTGCATCAAATATAAAGAATTGAACAAGATTACACTCAAGAATCAATACCTTCTTCCCAAGATCGATGATATGTTAGATCAATTTCATCACACAAAACACTTCACCATCTTAGAACTCAAATTAGAATACCACCAAATACGCATTAAGGAAGAAGACACTTGAAATAATACCTTCAAGGAAAGGCAAGGTTTGTATGAATGGTTGTTCATGCCATTTGATTTATGAAGCTACATTTATGAGATTGAGGAATGATGTATTACACCCATAACTAGATTCATTTGCTATAGTCTATATCTATGCTATATTGTATTATAATGATATCTAGGAGGAGCACATCACACATTCATGCAAGTGTTGGAGACCCTAGAGAAACAACAACTACTTGCTAACCTCAAGAAATGTAGGTTTTCTTAGTAGTCTTGATGTATTTGGTGCATTTAATCAGTGGAGGAGAGCTTGATCATGCACAATGGAGGCCATCATGAAATGGTTAGTTTCTACAAATATAAATGAAGTTAAGATCATTTAGTAAGGGAGGCGACTGTGGAGGAGGGGAAAAACTATATCTTCATGAAAACCATCTTTTCAAGTTACAAAGTGGCCTAGGAAGAGGAACCAATAACTATGCAAAACTCCTCAATCTTAAGTTTATTCTTCTTTTTGTTTTTGAAAAAGAATGTCATTCTTTGAAAAAAAATTGGGATTATATAATCATTATTAATTGGTTCAATCAACTTCAATGATGCCACATGCACATAATGCTTCCCATTCTAGTGGAAGTTTTGCATCTAAAACATTCTTTTGATCAGATTTCTTTTCGACATATTTACAGGGAGAGGAGCTTCACAACATATGTGCTCTCTAAGGCTAGTACTTCACAAGTTTTGTGATTATGGAATATATATGAGTAGCTAGATGGGACAACATCAAAATACTATCATAGACCATTCATATAAAGTCTTCAACTAGATTTAGTATAGGACATAGATTTACGATCCTGACACTATGCCTATTTTTGGCAGTCATTACATGATGCAATATTAATATTTATATATGTTGTTTGCTAGTTTCTAATTCATTAGAGACAACTTTTTGTTGTAGCATTCTATAAACTAGTTTCATGTCATTTCATTATTTTTTGGATTGATGGTTATTCAAGATTTTTTTGAGTGCTTCATTACACAAATAAGATTTATTTTCTATTCACTAATAAAATTTACATTTTTTTCTTCGGAAAAAAATTTGAAGTTAGGATAATTGTTGGGGAAACACAATACTTGCAAAAGTTCAAAACTTCATTTTATCCATAGTTTCACCATTCCATGCCATAACAGTGAGCAGTAATAACCTATAGTGGGGTGAGAATCAACAAAAGGATTTCAATGAGCTAAGAAGAAATATTATTCAAGAACCATTTCTCACATTACCAAACTTGTAGAAGCCTTTAAAAGAGGAGACAGATGCAAGTTAGTACACCACGAGAGTAGTTTTGATGCAACGAGGAAGGTTTGTATGCTATAATTATGAAATATTTCATGGGGAAGTTATCAAATACCCTAAATATGACAAGGAAATCCATTCCCTAGTTCAAGCTATTAGGAAAAGGAAGCATTATCTTATGGGAAAGGAGATCATCATCCACACAAATCACCAACCATTAGAATACTTGTAAGACCAAAGTAAGTTATAACAAACCAGAAATTACAAGTGCATGGGGTTTTCAAAATAGTTTCACCTAGTCATCAAGTATAACAAGGGTAAAAAAAATAGGTTAACTTACATGCTTTCAAGGCCACCGACATCCAAGATTACATCTTTTAGGGACTTTGATGCACATGAATCATTTTATCCATGATGCATACACACATGATGAGGACTTCAAACAGGTGTTTCAGTAGCTACATGGACAAATTAATATAGAAGATGATAATAGAAATAACTCTCATTTCAAAAATGGGTTACTCTACAAGCTTGAAAATATCTAAGTTTCTAAAGGTGAATGATTACAACTTATTAGAGAGGATCACACCTCCAAGGTTTTGGTGTTTGGAAGACAATTGCAAACTTACATAGGTATGTGTAGCAATGGAAAATGCAAGAAGACATAGCATGCTATATTAAAAGATGTATACTTTGTTGTACAAAAAAGGATATTAATAAGAAGAAAGGTATATACCATTTGTTACATGTACCTGTTAGACTAATTTATTGGCATAGATTAGGACATGGTATTTTAATCAATTTGGGTTTTTGTAAACTTAGAAGCATATGAATATATGTAATGAATTAGGTTTAGGTTTATTGTCATATTAAAAAAATGGAAAATTTTTATCTGTCCTAAGGATTAGAGCTAGGTTGCTCAAGTCAACTAGAATAAAATCTAAGACTCTAAATTGGAAAAATCAAGAAAGCATGAAACAAAACTATGATTTGATAACCCAAACAACTGAAAGAACTAATCAAACTTTTGGAAAGTAAAATCTCTCTTAAAATATTTTGGAAGATCAAGAATGCACTAGTGTCCCACAAGTCGTAGTTTCTTTGTATTCAAATGATTACAAAGGTTAACTCCTTAGTCTCATACCTATCATCATGGTTGATTGCAAGTATTAAAATAGAAGGACATACTAAGAAATGGAAAGAATGCCTAAGTAAGTATAGTTTGGTGGACTTTGTATGCATTAGGGCCTTTTCCCAATGGATAGACTCTTGTTATCTTTTACCCAATCCATCAATAAGCTTGTTTCTCAAAACATTTACTAAACTATGGAAATCAAAACCTACAATGCTTAATGCAATACTAGTTGGAAAAGTTATGCATGCATTAGGGCCTTTTCTTGATAGAGAGACTCTCCTAATATTTAATATAGTTTATAAATAATCTTGTTTTAGAAAGAATTCACAAATATATGATAAAAATACTTGATTTTTTCATGAACAATGATAACACTATGATGACTAATAAAGTTACAAAGCTTAAAATTCAAAACAAGGAGTTATGAACTAGTATGAATAAAAAAAATATGATATGGACAAGATAGTTAAAATCTCATGAAAGAAAAGAATTTTTTTGATAAGTATGTATAAGCATGAAAGGAAAATACAAAAAATATGTGCCAACATCTACAATGATAGAAAACAATGAAAATAAGTGCACACTCTGAGACAATAGGAGCTCTCCATCACTTAGCTTGCACACCAAATTCTACTAGCTAGTAAAAACTCATAAGGAGTGAATATGTTATTGATAATGAAGCTTAAATCAAAGCTACGGTGATGAATTTTCTAAAGATTAAGATCACAATAGAAATCTAATAGTTTGAAATCTAAAATTGTCTAGTAAGCTTCACTCGCTTTTCTTTTATACATAAAATTTGAAACAAACTACTGAAAAATCTCTTTGTTCCTAATAAGAAACTAATTTGATCCTTCTTATGGATGAAATTTAAGTTTCCCCATAGCCAAAAATGTGGGAAAATCACATTTTCTTAGAATTGGGGTGAATTTCTTCATAAAAACTATGTTTTAGCAAGTAGAGTGGCCATATTGACAAGACCTTTGCGTGTAGATTTTTCACAAAACCAGGGGGAAAATAACCATCTTGGGATCATGATGACAAAACCCATAACTCCTTTTTTTCTAGCTAGCCAACAATTATAAAAAAATGAGCATTTATGAAAACTGCTATTGTATAGTACAAATTTTGTAAACTGGATTTACAATATATACATTTTCATGAAAAAAAAAAAAAAAAAAAAAAAAATAATTAAGAACAAAATACCTTAGGAATTGATTTATTGATCAAAATAAATTCATAAGGTAACAAAAGAGGCATGAAATAGGTTTATTAAGGTTGGGATGTGGTATTTAATCATAGCAAAATATCGTCAAAATAGAGATCTGACATCTCCCTCAAGATAAAGATGTGAGACGTCCTCATGCTCAAAAAATGTGTCACTGCTCCTAAACATTCCCTTGTTGCTGAAAGGAGAACATCGATATTATCTCTCTTTGTTGGCTACAATGTTAGTCTTGTTTTCTTGACATGCTCATTAACAACCTCATCTTTACACTTCTATTCTTATCCTTCAATTATTTATTTTGTTGATACCAAGTATGCTTGCTTGGACACCATTGGATTCTCTTCTTGAAGTTTCTTTCTTCATTCAATATTTCATTTTCCTCCACCAAAGTTAGGCTATGTCTCGTGAGCAATTCATTTTGTGTTTTAATGTATTGCTCCAAGATGCTCATCTCTTCAATAATTCTCCTCATCTTTCTAATTTTTCCCTTTTTCTTCATAACCTCTCTAATAATACCCATAGAAACTTTTCCTTTTTCATTTTAAGGAATATCTTTCAAGATGTCTTCAATTTCATCATTAGTAGGGGTATTTTATTCTTCATCAATGAGAATATATTCCTTTGGCATCTTTGATTTTTCATATACATCTTTTGTTGTTGATTATTGTTAGTGTTCCTTTTCATTAGTTTCCAAGGATTCAATGTAGTAATATAATGTTTGTTGATCTTCATCCAAGGTACTTGAAGAGAATCTAGGTCTTGGCCTTTTTTCCACTTTGGAAAAAGCGTACTCCTTTTTTTGTTCCTCATGGATTTGTCTTGACATGACCTTGTAATTCTTATAATATAGGTAATAGGTTATCTTCTTGATTCTCATACTTTTTGACATTAAGGTGGATATATCTCAACCATTTCCTCTTCTTCTATTAGGGCTTCTTCCTTAGTGATTGGTTCTTCTTCATTGATTATCAAGAAATTGATTATCCTTGTGAAACTAATCCCAATTTTTCTCATGATTTTCTATTTCCCGTTCTATGATTATCTTGATCAGACCATGGTGGTATAAAATTTTATGCTCATTCCCAGGGTGATTTTGAATCATTCTTTCCATTTTAGTGAGGTCTTGCAATAGATAGTACAATGCATTTAGTGTTTTATCTCCCCTCAAATTTTGCAAGATCCTGATGTTGTATAAGTAAGTGAGGTTGAATATTCCCTCACAAGTCACATACTTCTATACCAAGAAGGTTAACTCATCCCATGGATGTTTTAACCAAAGTGTTAGGCATGCCTATAAACCAATTGTGTTTGTAGAATTTTTCTACAAATCAACTAGATTTGATACCATGTAGAACTTTCTTCTACAAACTAGCTAGCTCTGATACCATGTAGAAATTTCCCACTTGTAGATCACCTGGTAATGCAATGTACTAAAGCAAAACACTTGATCTACTTCTACAAACAATTTAGCGGATGCTTAATCGAACATGAGCAACATCAATAAGAACACATATAACTGATATGGAGAAATTAATCACACATAACACAAAAGAATTTACCTGGGGAAATCTCAGCCTAAAACCCCATCTCTGTATTCTCATACAAGTGGAAATATGTCCGAATTACACAAAGCCTTAGCTTGAAAGCTATCCAGCTCTCAATACAATCCCTCTGCTGCTCATAGACAGTCAAAGGCTTCTCACAAACCTTCTCCTCTGCCCTCCAAGCCTCCTGTTTCCTTGTGCAGTTTCCTTGGGGTCTAGTGCTACCACCTATGTGAATTGGCCTCTTCACACACTCACTAACCTCTTATCTAACTGCACAAACCTGAAGGAGATAAATCATCATCATGGATGAGCTTCCTTTATAGGAAAAATATTCATCCAACTGATAGTACATTGTCCCTTCTCTGATCTCAACTGGGTCTCTGTCTGAACTACCATACATCAGTTATCCATGAGAGAATACACAGTTATCTGAAAATAATAGTTGTCACATGCATGCAATCATCAACAAACTATATCTCATTAATTTAACAACTTGCTAAATTAATCTAACTAAACTTGACTAAGTTAAACTAAGTCAACTGATCCTCTCAATATAGAACTCATCCTTAATTCCTCAATTAGTGGAGCAAATCAAGGACACATTCCCCAATTAGAGGAGAAATAATTGCATGTTCTAACAAAGACTTCAAGTTTTCTTTTCCTTAACTAATTAACTCATGGAGAATTAATTAATTAATATTCCAAACTACTAGTAAGACCAAATTCGAATTTACTAACTATAGATAGACCAAGGACTGTTATAAATAGGAAGTGACCAATAAATGCTATTTTTAGCAGTTTAACCTCTCACCCAAGGTGGCCAAAATGCTCATTGGCCAAACTGCTATTTTTAGAAGTGCTATTTTTAGCAGTTCTATTTTTAGCACTTTCTAAATTTAGCATTTCTTGTTGCACACTTTTCAACACTGCCTCTCAACAAGAAAGGCTTCTTCTCAAACCCGATTCTGTAACTTTGGAATGTTTTGCATGCAACACATCTACCAAGTGTGGTTGCTCTAGCAACACTCGAAACAAAAAGCTCCCAATTGACCACTTTGTTGGGCTAGAAACATACTCTGATGCTGAAGCTCTACCTGTTGATGACAAGTGCTCCCTCTCTGACCTCTGTGTTATTGCAACATCTCCATGCATCTTACACCATTTCACCCTTCTTTGTGCTACCCTACTATGCAACGCACTTGTGCCTCTCGTATTGTTGCAACCTGCATGCTCTGCACTATCTTGGGATTCCCTGCACTATAGCTCTCTCTACCACTCCATCCACATCTGTCTCTACCCAATCATCCAGTTCCTGTTACTCCACATCGGGGCTCCCGTAGCAAGGTCTCATCCAAGAGGTTGGGTACCTCAAGGATCCTGCCCCTCCTCCTTGGGACAATCACTCTACATCGCCCCACCTCCTACCTAGAGGTATTGTTGCATGCAAGCCCTCTGCCCACCTGGCTCAAAGTTTCCCCCTACTAGAGGTCTCTGCATGAGTAGAGGTCTCTGCATGAGTAGATGTCTCTATTGGATCTCCTCTCACCTTCCCTTGTTGTGGCTGCTCCACAACCTCCTGAAGTTGTTGCACCAATCATGGCTCCTCCATAATTGTTTGAGACTTCTTTTGGCTCTGCATGTTGAGAGGTAATTTATTCTCCCTCTTAACCACCAAGTATCTAACCTTTGCTTTGCCCTTCAAGGCTTTGCATGCATCTTGTACCTCAAGTACATACAGATTCTTGGCTACCACACCAATCTATTTCCACTTTCCCGCCGTCATGAAATTTTCTAGAAAAAGAGCTGATTTTAAATCAAAGATATCTCCCTCATCTGAACTCCAATTCAGCCATTTTTTTTTCTTTCGGGTATTTTTCTGCAATAAATCCAAATCTACTATTTGTTTCTGAAATTTTTTTACATAAATTTTCAAATCTGCTCTGCAAACTCTCAGCCCAAAACTCAAAACTTTGAAATCTCCTCTCAGTATAATGTTTTCTCCTTGATCACTTGTGCTCCAATACCATGTAGAATTTTTCTACAAATCAGCTAGCTCTGATACCATGTGGAACTTTTTTCTACAAATCAGCTAGCTCCAATACCATGTAGAAATTTCCCACCTACAGATCACCTAGTAATGCAATGTACTAAAGCAAAACACTTGATCTACTTCTACAAACAATTTAGCGGAAGCTTAGTCAAACATGAGCAACATCAATAAGAACACATATAACTGATATGGAGAAATCAATCACACATAACACAGAAGAATTTACCCGGAGAAAGCCTCAGCCTAAAACCCCATCCATGTATTCTCATACAAGTGGAAATATGTTTGGATTACACAAAGCCTTAGCTCGGAAGCTATCCAGCTCTTAGTACAATCCCTTTGTTGCTCATAGATAGTTAAAGGCTTCTCAAAAACCTTCTCCTCTGCCCTCCAAGCCTCCTATTTCCTTGTGCATTTTCCTTGGGGTCCAGTGCTACCACCTATGTGAATTGGCCTCTTCACACATTCACTAACCTCTGATCTAACTGCACAAACCTGAAGGAGATAAATCCTCATCATGGATGAGCTTCCTTTATAGGAAAAATATTCATCCAACTGATAGTACACTGTCCCTTCTCTAAATCTCAAACTGGGTCTCTGTCTGAACTGTCATGCATCAATTATCCATGAGAGAATACACAATTATCTGAAAATAATAGTTGTCACATGCATGCAAGCATTAACAAACTATATCTCATTAATTTAACAACTTGTTAAATTAATCTAATTGAACTTGACTAAGTTAAACTAAGTCAATTGATCCTCTCAACATAGAACTCATCCTTAATTCCTCAATCAGTGGAGTAAATCAAGGACACATTCTCCAATTAGAGGAGAAATAATTGCATGTTCTGACAAAGACTTCAAGTTTTCTTTTCCTTAACTAATTAACTCATGGAGAATTAATTAATTAATATTCCAAACTGCTGGTAAGACCAATTCAAATTTACTTCCTATAGATAGACCAAGGACTGCTATAAATAGGAAGGGACCCATAAATGCTATTTTTAAAAGATGTTATTTTTAGCAGTTTCACCTCACACCCAAGGTGGCCAAAATGCTCATTGGCCAAATTGCTATTTTTAGAAGTTTTATTTTTAGCAGTTTTATTTTTAGCACTTTCTAAATTTAGCATTTCTTGTTGCACACTTTTCAACAATGTTTTATCCTTAATTTCATGATGAACAACGCCTAATCCTTCATCTCCAATTGGAGGTTCTTGAACCACCTTTCTCCATCATGAGGAAAAACTATGATTTGTACCATTACATGCTCAGATAGATGTATTATTAAATTTCCTACTCTGGCACTTTCCCCTTCAAATGTGTAAGAAAAAGCTGTAGATACCTCAACATTGTATCCATTAAGATTTGGAAGGAAACTCAACCTCCTTGCTTCTTGCAAAGTTTTCATTGTATCAACATGCAATTCAGATATTTCAAATTGAAGTGGCATAACTCTTACTCCCATCGTTGAAATTCTGTGTAGTAGCCATATAAAATAACTCTATGAAAGAACTTTGTGTAGCAATAATTCAATTGTATTAATGACCTATGTTTTTGGAAAGGAAAAAAAATTAATGTTTCGAAAACCAAAAAGAATATTGCAACACTTGCAATTTGACTGAGCACAATGTAAGAAGAATGTGGCTCTTGAGTAAAGTGTAGTTTCCTCTTATCTAGTTTTTCTCATATGAGCAATAGTTTCCCTTTCAATTTTCACTTTTTGACTAAGTAAAATATGACTAAAACAAGAACAATTTTCTATGGTCAAAGTGTATTTTCTCTTAGTCAAATATGGGTTTTCAATTAGTTGACTAATAACCCTCTATAAAAATTTTAACCATAACAAAAATAACTCTCTGTAGTCTCTTTGTTTGAGTAAAATTTAATTATACTCTATGAGCATATTGTGACTTCTCAAATTACGGTTTCTCATAAGAATTATTGACTAAATAAAACTTCTAAAAAATAATTAGTTGTTAAGAGAAACAATGTGTTGGTCAAAATAATTGTCTTTTAATCAAGGATCAATTAACCACATTAACATATATATTGTCAACTAGGGTAGGTATGATATTTCAAGGCTATATTGCAAAGTATATGTGGGAAAAATGTATAACTAACTCTAGTGACATCAACCCTTAAAATATTTCCGCAATCATCACTCTCAGCACCCAGAAAGCATCATTGTCACACTCACACAAATCACTTGATCACTCATACTTGCAAAGGAAAAATAACACTCTTCCACTCGAATCTTAATTCAATAAAAGACACATTCAATCGAGCTAAAAAACACTCCATAGTAGTTACACGCCAATGCATCGATAAGATCTCCAAACTATAACAATACGTTAATACAAAGCATACATGAATATGAGTGGACCAATCTAAGACTTAAACTATTACATGATTAATTGAAACACCATCATGAAATTCAATAAATCAATAGCCGTAATGTATCTAAAGATATATAGTGGTAATAAGGAAATAAATACATATCAAAACTGAGAGAAATTATAGACACATCTATAGTATCGTATTAACTCAGGAATCCCTGCCAAAGAGGAGGGCCCTTCCTCCTTAGTAGGGAGCTGGTACACACAACTCACACTCTACTCAATCAATAAGTAAGATGCCACAAATCATCATAATTTGATTGATATTAAGAATTGTTGTGTTTACACATTTTTTCCAAAATTACAGTGTTGATGCCACCCCCTTGCGAGGAAGAGAGTATCTTCTTTTATAAATTACATACATATATCCTTGAAACATAATTAATCATGAGAATCTCTCAATTCTCTGATCACCCAAATCGAGAAACAAATTACAACAACTTGCTATGAATACACAATATTATAACAATCTTTCCAAAATACAAAAGACTATTAACAAGAAGCCAAAACTATTTTGATAATATTGGACATATTTTCAATAAATAAATCACTTTGCTAGCACAATGATCAATGTTAAATAGACCAAGTGGCAACCCAAGTTGATCGTTGTTGGAAAATAGAGGATTCAGAAAACAAAGTATCAATACAACAATGATATCAACTATTCTTTGAATCTATAATTGGGAAGACAAAATTTGGAACATAACATCCATACAATAACACCTTCAGTGAGCCAATATTATAGTCAATACAAGCAAAGCTGATAAAGCAAGATGACATGGAAAAGAAACATAATTTGGTCAAAGGATGATAATTAAGGTAACGGGGTATAGCTTCTAGAGCCAAAATATGCTAATTCCATGTCCCAACATCTCCTCCCAACTAAAGCAACTGCAAATCCTCATTCATACCTTCTTCAATCAGATTTTGATGTGTGTTGTCAATGAAATTCAAAGAAGTTATATCCTGTTGCTATATCATCTATGGGGGCCTTATAACCACAAGAAAGAAACAAATCCAACCACCATCCTGCATCTAATGACTCGATCTAATATGAACATCGATACTAAGATATAGGAAGCTAAATTAATAGAAACCTAAATTTGATGCCTAATCAACGAGATCCACATTTTCTAAAATAGTCCAAGTAATAAGGGATCTCGAAAATTGCATGCATGAAATTCTGAAAACATTATGGGTCTTTGTTTCTCGACTTTTGTCATAGGCTTCCCACCTTAACCTACTCCCTTCAAGTGCATCCTAGCTCATCAACTTGATACTTCTGGAACAATGTCCTAGAACTTTGTTCCTTAAATTTTAATTCATTTATTTGGTTCCTTGTCTTAGAAGGCTACAAAAGTTTATTGAATTCCCTTAATACCAGATTAGCACCGAGTTCATTTAAAACATATAGTGAGGTGGTTTTCATATTTGCTATTATAGTGTCTTGGGATGCCTTCCAATTGACTTGGTTCTACATAAATAAAGTAAAAGCCCTCAATTGAATCTCGCCTACCTAAGGTGTAAAATTAAACTTTTTCTCCCCATAAAAAACATATTCATGTAAATAAAATTCACGCAACAAATGCTTTTCCATAAAGCTAGCCAGCCAAAATGTTTTTAGGAAAGTCTAGGAATCAATCATTTTATATGGTCATTGCTTCTTAATAGTTGTAGGAAAAATTTTATCATATAAAAACAAAGGGTAAGAAGGAGAGGGGTTCTTGCAACTTAATAAACTCAATGCCATATCATACATCTTTTCTTTATCCTTGTACAATGCCATATCATACATATTTTATTTATCCTTGTAAAATGTTTGAACCTTCTTCTGCAACTCCTTTACTACATTTCTTATTTCTTACTTTTTCCTTCATCTTCTTTTCTTCTCAACCTCTAGCATATTAAGTTCTCAATCAAGGCCTTCTTAATATCACAAACAATTTTCTCATGTTCATTCAAAGGGATTACCTCCTCTTGTAGTGAAACTTCCAATCACCTCTATTTACTTAGTTTGTCAAGCAGAAAGGTTGAATCCGTTGCCTCAGTTATTGCCATAATTTCTATTGTTGTTATAGTGGTGGCTGTAGTGGATCCTTGCAAATCTCTTTTCTCTCCCAGTTCTTCTCATGTTTATTCTAGTTTTACTACCTCAACTACTAGCTCTTGTGTAGCATTAGTATCAATAGGTTCTTGTAGTGCAACCGATAGTAGTATAGGAATTAATATGTGAGGAAAATATATATACATTTCAAAAAAATCATATAACAATATTCTTAATTATGGAAATTCACCCCCACTTTATCATGTAGATTCTTTATGTGTAAATAGGCTTTGTTACAATACCATGGGCCAATACCATGGTTTGTCAATCCCACATGTCCAAAAATGCCTAGATCCATCTTAACTTTAGATCTACCAAGTGTCTAGAGGGATCTAGATCTAGAGTTAAGATGGATCTAGGTTTGTTTGATTCATCCCCTTTAAATAGGCTTTATTCTACATGAATACCATGGGTTCTCATAAGCCTGGAGCTCAAAAACCACCATAACTGAACAAATCAGTTTAGCTTAACTATCCAACAAAAAATAATTTAAAAAATATAAAATATTATTTTTTATTTTAACATAGAGTTATTTATTTATTTATTTCAGTTTAATTAACTACCCAATAAAAATTGATAAAAAATAATAACTTAGATTTTTTTATTTTAACATAGGGTTATCTTTTTTTTTTGGACTGAGTCAAAATGTTTACACAACTAGACATTACAACTTCTACAACTTCGCTTGCATAATGTGCTAAGTGCACCTCAATATATAACAATACAACGCTCTTAAAATATTTTATTCAATATATAAGAAAATTATACATTACATCCCATTTGTCAACTCAACTTCTCTTGCATAATGCGATGGAATGCACCTCATTATATAACAATACAACCTCAGTATATAATAATACATCTTTGTTAAAATATTTTAGTCGAAAATTATACATTACATCCCATTTGTCAACTCCACTTTAAGTAATGAAGGAATTATATATTTCTCCCTCATATTGGTCTGTAAAGGACCTCTTGGCACAATCAAATAATTTTAAATATTTTAATTTAATACAATTTTATAACTTTTCAAACTAAATTGTAAAGGAAAAGAAGGCATTACTACCTTTGAGGTAAATCTCAACCCTATATCTTGACCACTACTAAAAATATTCTATGAATATTCCATAAAAGTTAAATTCCTACAATCCATTTATGAAATATTGACAATTAAATTAAAATTATAGAGCTTTATTCCAAAATAAACATGCCTATCTGTATAATTATGAAATAGTAAAATGTGGAAATATTATATTTATTTCTTCTAGTTGTATGAAGGAATGAAATTTCCCAAAGTAAGAGCTTGCATGGCCGAATGAGGTGTCAAAGAGACAAGGGGAAAAGGACTATGAGTAAAGTAAAACAAGGGGAAAAGTATGGAGAAAAATATATAAAGACCATCAAATGAGAGCAAACAAGAGAAATAAACAGAGGAAGAACAACAAAAAGTGTGGGGATGGACAACCTGACCATCTTCTTTGCAAATTCAACAACTTTAAGTTTTGATATTTGAAAATGTTTGTACAAAATTGACGAGATTAAATTAGTTATATAAATAAATATAAATATTAATAAATATTCAAATAAAAATATACTACATGGAAAAAGGAAAAAAAATTAGAAACTAGTGCAACCACATAAATTAAAGCCATAGTCATAGAAATTTTAACACAATTTTGAGAAAATTTAGTGGAATTTTTTTGAAATCTTGTTACAGTATGCCAAACTTTAGGATTTTTAGGTGCCCCATGGGTTCTTGATGGTGTTGAATCTAGTTCCACCATCAAAAATAAATTATTCAAAAAACTCACAAGGACAATATCTAAATGAAATGGTTGGTAACACTGATAGACATCATTTCATAATCAAAACACTACGTCATGATACATTTTCACATTGTGAAGATTAAACAATGTAATAATGCACCTTGCTAACCTCCTTATGCAAAAAGTAATTAATAATTTTAAATATAATAATAAATTTTTATATATATATATATATTATAGTATATATTATAATAATAATACAAACTTTATATAATTTTAAAGTAATATATATTAAAAAGTAATACAAAATTTAAACAAAGAAGAGTCTTTTGGTGAATTATCATTTTATCTACAACCAATTATAAGAGTTTATATATATCAATTTTTTTTATTTTAGATTTAAGTTTATACATATCGTGTACCTATTTGGTCAAGGCATTGCTGAATATAAAAATGCTATAAAATAAAATTAAAACAAAATATTTGTAAAATATTTTGATTTTGAAATGAGTTATGGTTTTTGGCCAAGTGGTATTGACAATCCATGGTACTAGCCCGTAGTATTGTAACAAAGCCTATTTACAAGTTAATAATATCCATGGTAAAATGGGGGTAAATATTTATGGTTAAAAATCTTGTTATATTGTAAGTATTAAGTTTAAATTTAAAAAATGTTAAAACTAAGATTTTGAAATGAGTTATGGTTTTTGGGCATGTGGTATTGATAAGCCTTAGTATTGGCTGATGGTATTATAACAAAGCCTAAATTATTATGACACTTGGAAAATAGAATCTATCTATCTATCTATCTATCTATCTATCTATCTATTATATAAATATATATAATTATATATATATATAATATATATATATATATATCGATAATTCAATTAAGCTCTGTATAATAGATAGATAGATAAATAGATAGATATACAATTTTTATATCCGATAATTCAATTTAAAACCATATAAAAAATAGTTTTTGACCAATTAAAAGAAAAGTAATTTTCAAATATTTGTTTTTTTCAAAACTAATTGAAAGTTAAGGGTTTTTGACCAAAATAAAAAACAATATAACATGCGTCCAATAGCTATAAAAAAATTAACTATATTATAACTTTATTTTAAGTTATCATTAAATTATAAAAGGAATTAATATATGAACCAAACATGTATACGTTTCAAAACATGTAACAATTATTCTTAATATGGAATTTCACCTCCACTTTATCATGAGATTCTTAATCTATAAATAGGATATCTTAAAATACCATGGCCAATACCATGGCTTATCAAATTACCAATGTTCCAGAAACCCAACTTATTTTAACCAAAATATTTTTTTCTTATTTTCATTGATTGATTTTATATCTTTTAATTAATTTTTAAAGAGAAAAAAAAAGGCATAACCACCTTTTGAATAAATTTCAACCATATATCTTGACCATATGAAACTGATTCAGTTGATATTCCATAAGCTTAATTTTCCTATATCCTCTTTTCATTATTAACAATTAAATAAAATTTCTGGAAGCCCTATTCCAAATAAACATGTCTATCGACATAATTATAAATAATAAAATATGAAATATTATTTTTTCCATATTCCAATTTAGACAGTCATTAGACTCTCTTTGGTAACAATTGCTTACTATTTGTGGGGCCTTTGATTTAGTCATTTGTAATGGTTTGACTAGAGGAAAAAATGCCGGGAATTTCACTTGCAATACTTACAATGGAGCAAGTGTAGTATATTATGTAATTTGCTCACATGGTTTGTGTGAGAAAATGGAGGAAGTTTTGATTGAAGATTATCTTTGGGACCTAAAATCAAATCAGAAGGCAATTTATTTAAGTTTCTCTTAGACTAGAAAGAAACAATTAGAGTAAAAAATTCAGCATGTCCAACAAAATCTCCCAAAGGGCAGAATTTTCTGAATCTAGAAAATTGTAATACCTTCAAAATGATGCTAGAGAGGCTCTTTGAGAAGGAGAAAATGACAATTCACGACCTTCATATTCATGAATTAACACATTTAATTCAATGTGAACTTGCAGAGTACAAAAGAGCAAAAGTTAATAAGTTTGAAACAAATTGCTTTCTCGGTAATGCTTGGTTTGATGAGGAATGCAAAAAGGCAAGAAGAATGTGGAAATAGCCAAACAACGATAACATAAATCTAAAAGATTACAAGCAATCATTAAGCAAGAAAAAAGGATTTCATGGTTTCAAGGAGGGAAGAACTAATCTTCCTTAGGAAAAATAACCCCAAATTATTTTTGAAGGAACTCCAACCGAGAAAGATACAAACTGGAAATAGTATTAAAGGTTCTAAATGGTTTGAATATTTTCAAGACAACTCTATGAGTAGGATCCCAAGGTTGAACCTCCCCCTTGATCAACATTGATATTGAACTCTTCATGTTGCAAGAGGTAGAGATGGGTATCAAGAAGTTGGGTGTTGGAAAATCAAAAGACTTAGTTGAACTCTAAGCAGAATATCTAAAGTGGGGCTCAAAGATTCTTGCACCTCACATTACAAAAATTTTCAACATCATACAAGAGGCACTCCCCACAGATTGGATAACTAGTCATGCAATACCTCTTTTCAAGAGAGGCGATGTCAATAATCCCTCCAATTATAGGACCATCATGATAAAACCATTTGTTTGCAAAGCTATTTGGAAGCATGCTAGAAAATAAAATTAGCAAGTGGGTAGAAGAAAGAGATAAGTGTGCTAAAGGAAAAGAAGGTTTTAGACCTAAACATTCCACAATTGATCATTGTATAACTTTAAGGCACGTCATTGAAAAATTTTGGAATAAAAAGGAAGAAGTATTTCATTGCTTTGTTGATTTCAAAAAAGCATTTAACATGGTTCCTAGGATAATCTTTGGCATAGAATGGAGGAAATTGGGGTTCCTAAACATTTGAGATCAGTTGTGCATAGGTTGTATGAAGATGTGAAAGTCAAAATTAGAACTTCAACGGGCATTTACGAAAGTTTTAGAAGCGATATCGGGGACAAACAAGGTTGCCCACTATCTCCTACCCTTTTTGGTTTATATATCAACAAGATTGTGGAGTGGTTAAATTTAAAAGGGAGTGATGGTATCTATTTGGGCAAGTTTGTTATAAGGCTTCTTTTGTATGCAGATGACCTTATTCTGATTGCTAAATTGGCTCTTGGTTTGCAAGAGCACTTACTATCCCTTGAGAATTTTTTTATAAGTGTGGGGATGCAAGTCAATATCATCAAAACAAAAGTAGTGGTTTTCCCTAAAAAAAATAAAACAAAACCAACATAAGTTCTACATTGAAGGCAACATTATGGAAGAAGTTGTAGATTACAAATACCTTGGAATTGACTTCAACAAAAATCTAAGCTGGGATGGTTGTAGAAAGAAAAGAACTTTTGGGGGGTTGGAAAACATTTTATGCTTTTGTAAATAGGTTTAGAGAGGAAGAGTTATGGGACTGGAAAGCCACTGAAACTCGTTTTGGGCTTCTACTGATTTTCGTGATTCTCTATGTTTGTCAATATGGGCCAGCAGTATATTCGATATGAAGTGAAAAAAAATTGATAAAATTCAGAAGTGTTTGATTACAAACAAATTCAAGATTAAAAATGCAGTTGATTATGCAATCATGTGAAGTGAAACAAGGGGTTGCTCCTATTGAAGCAATTGTTATAGTACGAGTCATAAGGTATTTATAAAAAATTGATAAAATGGAAGAGGGTAGATGGCCTGAGGTTGTCTTTATTGACATATTATGCAAAACCAAAAAGGACTTGGATGCAGCAAAATAATAAATGGTTCAGTAAATAGGTTATTTGTTGAACACGTGTCCCATAAACAATAAAGAGATAAAAGCTTTTGTTATGGATAAATTCCACAAACATACTTAGGATAAGGAGCTAGGAAGAAAGAAAAAGTACTATATTGAAGTGTTTAATCCCACTCATAGTCATCAACCAAAAGCATACATAGAATCCAATATCTCTTGGAGAGCCAAAATTCTTATTGCTCAGTTAAGGACTAATTCTCATCAACTTGGTGTAAAATAGGGCACTAGAAAAGGCCAAAATAAGTGTCGGAGGAAAGAGTATGCATATTTTGTTCTTCCAGAAAAGTGGAAATAAAAAATCACTTCATTTTATAATGTGAGGCCTTCAAAGACAACAGCTAAAGTTATGCAGATATGATGGCAGCTAGCTCTTGTGATAATCTATTTAGTGAGGATTTTGTCGAGAAGATGGGAGCATTTATTGTGAGGCTTCACAGAAAAAGGGACGAATACATCAAGCATATGAAGAAGTAATCTGTCCCACAGCCTATATTTAGCCTAGTGGATGTTAAAATGATTTTCTTTCTTTCCTAGTTGTGAAGGAATCACAAATAATTAAGGGCTTGCATGAGGGAATGCGGTGTCAGAAAAACAAGGGAAAAATAACTATGAGGAAAACATGGGGGAAAAAGTTTGGAAAAAAATATATCAATATTATAGAATGAGGGAAGGAGAGAAACAAATAAAGGAGAGAACAAATAGTCTGGGGATAGACAAAGGGAAGTATATCTCAAAAATATTTTGGGGTTTTACTAGTCAACCAAGATCAAGAAAATAGTTAGGGGTTCTACTGATGAAGCATTAAGTGAGTTTGGAGATCAGGAAAATAGTTAACGGTTTTACTAATCAAATGGTAAATGTGTTCATGTGGCTCCAATGTATCAAGTAAAAGTGGGAGAAAGGAGCCTTATACTGACAACAATTGAGGTGTATTCATCAAATTAGGTACATGGGGATCTAAAGACTACTCACTTTTGTTATAAATATTCTTGTCCGGTGTTTATGAAAACTACCATGTTTTGTCTAGACTAACCCTTTATGTGTATGCAACTTTAATATATCAAAGGTGTGACCCGTTTGCCAAAATAACCCCATATGCAACTCTAATATATCAAAGGACCTGTGATCAGGGTACCAAAAAGAATTATCTTTTGAGTTATTGTGAATATTGAACATGCTTAGAGTTTTTCACATTGTGGTGTTAACTTGTTTTCTTGTCTCATTACTCGTTTTTCTGCATTTAGTTAGGTTGGTTTTAGTTAGGCATAATGATATGGTAGCAGAGATGATATTGATTCCTAGCTAATTATAGTGAATGAGTATTCAAAATCATAGTCTTAAGTTTTGTTTGGTAATTTATATATTTTCTTCTCTATTATAAAATAGATAATAATATTAGAAACTTATATTTTTTTAGCAATAAATGTTATTCTTAAAAAAGTAGATAAACATTTATGTTTTAGTGATATGAAGTCTCTTTTGGAATGATATATGTTGTGCAATTATACATGTATTATGTGAATTTGAGATGTATTTATAAGAATTAAATGTGAAGGTTTATTTTGAAATAGACAATAGATTGAGTTAGAAATACATTATGTACACTGGGAAAGGTAGAAGAACATAAAAGAACTCACCTACTATGAAAAAAACTTGGTGTGGAGCCATTATTGTTGTTTAATGGAAATTATTTAAAATTGAAATTTATTAACTATAAAAACAATTGGATTGACAATGTAAAATTCTATTCCGTTAAGATTGGATAAAGATTAATAATTTGATTCTTAATTTGTCAACATCAAACTGTAATGATTTCAGCAATGAGCTTATCATATCTTCATATTACCTTTGTTTATAAAAAATTTGGCTTTTCGTGTGTATAAAGTTAAAAAATAATAAATTAATATAATAATAATTAATTCTCTTAGTGGATATTTTTATAAATTTTGTGTTAGGACATATCGATGTTGGTTTTAGAAAATTGTAGGTAGCATTTCTATTTAGATTCATAGTTAAATGATTTTAAATTATTTAAATGTGAATTTATAATGTAATTATAAGAATTAAATGTGAAGGTGTATTTTGAAATAGACAATGGATTGAGTTAGAAACACATTGTGTACACCCTGAAAGGTAAATGTGAATTTGTGATGTATTTATAAAATTAAATGTGAAGGTGTATTTTGAAATAGATAGTGAATTGAGTTAGAAATACATTCTGTATACTGGGCATCTGGGCTTTTGGACACTCCTCTCTCTTATCTAACCATCTTGTGCCTCATTAGCCTATGGCTTTATTTTATTCATTTATGAGATTTTACCCTTCCAAGATATTATATCACTCTTACTCCTCTATTGTCTGGATATCTAGAACCTCATAAACTTTATTTAACTCTAGTTCTAAATCCTTACGAGCTCTTTACTCTTGGATTTTTATGTGGAATCCCGCATGTGGCACTCCACATATTTGTTGTAAAAATCAATTTAATGCTTACATTATGGCATTCATGGGCACCTTTATGGTTGAAAATTAGTTTATTTAATGTGTTTAAACCATAAATTTACAATTTCATTTTATTGTTTCCCATTTTAGATATGCTCTATTAATTCCTTTTCTTTGCACAAAAGAAAGATTTGATATCTCTCTTCAAGACAAAATGAAGAAGGAAAAGTCCAAAAAGAAAGCACCTATTCCACAACCCTCTGGCCCATTCAAAGAAATAATAAAAGAAAAGCTTCCAGATACGGCTTTGTTTCAAATATTGTTTGTAACAGATATTCAAGGCATTATTCATGGGAGAACATCTACACATATTTTGAGGATGAAGAGCCTCAATTTACACTGAGGACATTTTTAATGGACAACGAAACACCAACTTCAGAGATAACCCCTCAAGATGCAGGAAATTCCTTCTTGCACAGAATTGGAGGGAGGTTCTGGCTTTTTCTATATACATATATGGTCAGAGGGGTTGTGGAGAATGTGAATATTACTGAGCAGAAGTTTCATACACATAAAGGCTTCATAATTGGCTCGTTTTCATCGAAGGACCTTTAGACCATGTACCATTTTACATAACCGCAATGCACTTTCAACAAAAAGTATGTGCAAGACTTAATGAAGAAGCACAAAGAACCAACTAAGTCCATAATAGAAGAAAGACCTAAATAAACACAAAGAAAAAGAGGATGGTAATTATTCAATAGACTCACTGGCTACTCCTTTCAATCATATTTCCCCCATGCTTTGCAGATTGTATGCTTATCCCAATGTTTCTAATTCCCTGATACTTGGGTTTCCTTAATTGATAAGGCATCTGAGGATTATATTTTTGATTGGGCCACCATATTGTCCAATAACTTACCCAAACAAATTTTGGCTTTCCATACCTCCCAAAGTGTTTCTGAGAATAAAATCCTTCCATTTTACATGTCTCCTTACATTATGGATTGCCTTTGTTTCTCCTTGGATTTCCAAACCATGGGATGGAAATGGACCCCTTTTGATCCTCTTCCAAATCATATTGATCATAATGTGCTTTGGGAGTCTAATTATTTTTCCCATTTTTATCAATTTTCCACTGGGTCATCATCCCTATCTATGAAATAATATTTGATGCTAAACCTCCCAAAATGTCCTCGAAGGCCATGGATAACCTCAAGAAGATTGGGAACAGATTTGGTGAGGAATTTTTTATGTACATCAAAGTTTTGGGAAGCTATATGAAACCTCATGTCCTACCACTCTACATTCCTAGTAAACTACTATGCAGAGAAGTGGCTTATCAGACAATCAACTATGGAATAACTAAAGCACTAAAAGACAACAATAAAAGGGTTTGGGCCCAGTTTCCTCTCCCTTTTGGTATTTTCTCTTGGGCTAGTTATGGTCATGAAGAGAAAGAGGTACAACCTATAGAGGTCCTAAAATTGGCCATTGCCCCTTTTAGGACATATGACCTTAGAGGAGTAGAAAAATAGGTTGCCTCAGCTACTGGCATAAGAAGGTATCTTCATGAGGAACATAAATTTTATGAAATATTTATGAAAACCTCCTTTTATAATATAATATTGATTAGTGTGGATGGAAGATTGTTAGTGAAGGAGAAAGAACAATTTTTCACTTTCAAAAATTCAATATTGGCTTCTCTACCTATGTACTTATTGCATCTTCCCTTATAAAAATGCCCTTCTTTGAAAAACATAAGGGTTTATACTCAACAAGGGGTTTCCTCTCAATTGTAGAAAACTAAAACAATAAGTTCTTTAGCCCCTAAAAATGTTCATATAGGAGATCCAAGGACGGAAAAAGGTATGATAAGAGTTTGATTAGATCATAAAACAACCAAAGTAAGGGGTAAAAGAAAATGTGATCCTTGGAGGAGACATTGCTTCTTGACAACAAACTCCACAGAGTAGCCCCAATACTATGCAAATTACCATGCTAGAATAGACAATATCTAAGAAGAAACTAGTGTCCACTTAACTCAAGGTCGAGATTATTCCTTATAATACTACTTTTGGGATCTTCCTCAATATTGAGTGGATTCCTCCCATGGATAGATTTCATATCCCAATGCACAAATATGTGGTCAAGAGAGGCAAAGAAAAGAGGAAAATAGATGAATTTCAAGCTTTAGTCCTAGGAAAATATCTTCAAGCCAATTCTCTTGAAGTCCTCTAGAAAGGATCCTCTACTACCCCTACTGATGAGCTTGGGAAATTAACTCAGTTTACAAGTGCCTACTCCTCTGCAACCAAGGATAAATTAATAGAGGTGCAAGAATTACTGAGTGAAAAGTATGAAAATATAATCACCATGGAGCAGGGATTCATGAAATAAAAAGAGCAATTGAGAGCTCACTAGCAAATAGAGTCGAATCAGAAGACGATCACATTGGTAGAAATGCAAAAGCAATTTAATGCACTTCAAATTCTACATGTAGAAGAAATAAAGTCAAAGGATGGAAAAATCAAAGATTCACAACAAAAGTTGGATCAATTGTAGGCTGGGACCCCACATTTAGTCAAATTCAAACAAGAATCCTATGAGCTTAATGCTTAGCTCTAGAAGCAAAAGAAACTTTTCTATGAGAAGTTGGGTTTGATTTAGGTACAATGCAAGATGGGAAACACATTAACTAATGAACTAATGGATATGGAGACCTATTATGATGAAACTAAATGAGACCTTAATCAACTATTAAAATGGAAAAACAACGTTAAGGGAAGTAAATATGACTTTTCCAGAATTTATGAAGTGCAAAAATCCATCAGTTTCAAAAGCTAGAAAGCCATAATTTGCTTGGTCAAGAAGTTGATTAATGATGCACAAGGATTTTCAAATGCCATAGTACAATACATAAATGATTCATTGTTTGAATAAAATCAGATATACAGTTTCCCAATGGACACATTTCCATATGTGGACATATTACAAAAGAATTTGCTTGAGGAAGGGGCCAAATTTGTTAAAAGAATTGACTAATTAACCAAGGTTAATCTTGAACTTAATTGGAGATTCTTAGTCAAGCCTAATAGTCATTGGATGGTTCTAAAGGAACTCACCAATACCTCCATCCAAATGTTTCCACCTTTGAAAGCATCTATCTTCAGCTTCCAGGTGCACATAAAGCCTCGATCTCCTCCAGTGTTGGCACCATTTCTATAAATCCAAAGGCTATGGCAACAAACTATTGGATTGAATTCAACTGGTAGATGGATGTTGTAACCATTTACTTTTTATGATAACTTTGTTGTATTTTAATTGAGCTTTTTAAAGGTAATTAGTTTCACTCCTTTGTTGTAAAGATAATAATAAATCTCCCTTTCAAACTCATTGCAAGGGGTTTTGGAATTTTGAAGAAAAAAAAAAAACTTTAGTCGCACTTTTGTACTCAAGTTTTACTTTAATATTATTTGAACCATTTTCAATTATAGTATGGATAGGTTGTCAGCAAATCAAATACTTCTATCAACTATGTATGCTATTTATTTTTAAAGGGAATTGCTTTTATTATTTAAGTTTTATTCATGTATGTGTTCTTATTGGTTCAAATATAATCACTATTGGTATGTGTGAGTCAATTCATTAAAATACAGTGAAGAACAAAAGTATTTTTCATATGTGATGAACTTAACATTAATTTGATTAACTATTTAATCAAATTAAAGATAGATACCTATCAAATGAGAAAATTACCTAGTACCCTTTTTTTTAAGATAGAAAAAAAGGCACTCGATTTTGAAAAGTGGTTATTCAGAATAACCTTTATTTTAGCATATTTTTGGCACTTGCAATTTTCTTAAGAACACTTTTTTTTTTATATGTGACTTATTTTCATGTCGATTTCGAAAAGTGTTGATCCAACATCAACCCTCTTTTTTTAGAGAGTTTATTTTTGACACTTTACATTTTCTAATGTCTTCTTCTTTCTTGGATATTTATTTTTAAGTGTGTTTGTGTATTTGTGTTTATTTTTATTTTTCTTTTCTATTTTTTGTAATAAAATCTTCATTTTTTCACCCGGATGCGGGTGATCTTAATTAGTGTTTAATGATATTTATGAAGCAGCCACGCGTAGACGGCAGCTGGCAGGTGGACGAGAGCGAGCCCAAGTCTATTTACCAGCGCGAGGTGAAAGGCCTTCAATGTCATTTATTTCAGGTGCAGTCCCAAGGTACGTAGATGGGAGATATTCGGATGGCGAGCCAGGTTCAAATGGATTTCACTCGAGTCCTTTTATGGTTGCCTGATGCAAGCCCGCTCTCAGGGGAAGTTGCATTCTCTTGCTCATATGTGCTTAAGGATTGCTACAGGGGCTGTCTCTGGTCGTCTTGCTCTCGGGGGAAGCTGCCTTGTCCTCACGCGAAGCCGCCTTGGAATTCCTTTCGGCTGTTTGAAGCAGTCGCTAAGGGATCCAATTCTGACTTCACCTTTTGTGTTTGGTTTCTCAGACCTGTCTGGGGTTCTTTTTTTGTTTCCATACCTGATGTAGTCACCTGGGTGGAGAGTTGGGCTCACACAACGGCGGATAAGCATTGTCGGGTCGTTGAGTCTTTCGCTGGTGGGTTCAGAGTTTTTGTCTTGCCCTTTTCTGTCTGGTCTTCATTCTGGGCTCCCACTAGCTTTCAGCCTTTGTCCCTTCACCCCCTGTCTTTAGGCTTGTTTGTCACGCAGCAGCATTTGCACATGGTTCCTCGTCAAAGGGGAATACCCAAACGTGGGCGCAATTCAAGTCTCTGGGGAGGGTCGGGAGGACGAGGCAGCCCTGCTCCTCGTCGCATTTCACCGCTAGCCATAGCCTCGCCTTCCTCGCCGACCTCTGAAGAGTCTGGTCCTTCAATAAATAACTCGGTGCAATCAGCCAGATTCAAATTCAAAAGCAGGTTAAACAAACCGCTAATCTCAACTTTGGTTACTGTCATCTTCTCGAAGGAAGATGAGGAGCTCGTCAGCCCAGAGGCAGCTTCAAAGGAACAATCACCTTCTCCATCGGTTAATTCGTCGCAGAGCCGTCTGGAGGAAGATATCCCTAATGCTCCTTCAGAGGGGAGGGAAGGGGATTCTCAGGGCATGGAAAGAACATCGCGGGCCTCTTCTCTGGCGAACATTATGGAAAGTGAGCCAGCTAACACCTATGCAAATATACTGTATCTCAAGCTCCCTCCGGAAGGAAATTCAATGGAGGTCGAAGATGGAGTGATGGTTACTTGGGAGTGCGCCCCGGACAAAGACAATGAATAGGGTACTGGTGAACCCAAGTAAGTGTCAGTACAGTGCTTGCAGCATCAGGGTAGCTACTTTGTTTTGGTTTTCCAATTTTCTAGGTTTAGTTTCAGGATGTTTGGCAACAAATATCTCCAGCTTGCGGTCGAACAGATGTAGGGATTTTGCTAATTTGGCTAAAGTCCAGCTATCAGTCATGTTCTCCTCTTGTAATCTGGCTTTTAGCCTAATTTTCAGTCCTGTAAGGTTTATTTCTAGTTCCATTTAGGTCTGTTCTAGTTCTATAGGCAATGTTCAACGTTCTTCAAAGCAGAAGGAACAGCCAGTTTTGTAAAGATTTCTTGACAGAGAGATGGTTACAGCGCTCTCAGAGGTTTAATCCTCTTTGTACATAATTTTTCGTTTTTTAATATCAATAGCATAGTCTTTACTATATATATATTATATATATATATATATTTATATTATATATATATATATATATATATATATATATATATATATATATATATATATATAGATATAATTAAAAAAATAAAATTAAAAAAATAAATAAATTTAAAATAAGAAATAAAAAATAAAAAAATCTTCATTTTTTTCGAATAGTTAAAAAAATTAAAAAAAAGGGTGATTATTTTTTAAGTTAGGATTTTCTATATGCTTATGCATTGTTAATTAATATTTCAATGCACATCAAATAATTGTCGCTAAAAAAGCAATATTTTTAAACATGTGACAAAAAAATACACATTTTCAATATAAATACCATGAAAAAAATACACATTTTGAAAATTTCTGTTAAAAATGACATTTTAAATAGATGGTTTTTATGGGAAAATCATAACAAAAAATTATTAAAATAGCATTTTTTTTTATGAATTTTATGTCAAAAAAGAATAGTAATCAATATTTTTTGAAAAAAATAATAATTCACATAAAAATTAAAGTG
>APFE030960906.1:8963-93997 GCA_000404065.3 Pinus taeda
GCTAGTTTCATAACATTTGGTATCAGAGCTTTGGATTCTAGGGTTTCACTGCTCCAAACAGGTCATCGTGGCATTTTCTCTATAACTTTGTTTCTGTGACATTTCAGAGGTTGAAAACAAAACCCATTTGAGAAGACATCGCGCTACATCTTGGGTCGGAATTTAAGAGATTTTTGCGATATATTTGTGGAGATATGATCTGAGGACATTGGTATTTTTGCAGACTCCTGAATTACATTCCAAACAGGTGACCTAGGGAAAATCATCATAACTTTTTCTTTGAGCATTGGATTGAAATTTCATAAGAAGCTACAAAAAGAGGATGGACTTTAGTTTCTTCTATATATTTTTCAGAGTTAAAGGTCGAAATAATGACTCGTGGCACGTCATACAAGTTCGCTCTACTGAACTAGTCTATAATCAAGTCAATGTGGGAGATTTCGCATAACTCTTCCTTGGAGAATCCAATTTGGATAAGACTGGTGGCACTGGAAACAGGACACAGAGGGCTACCACAGGTCACAATTTCAGAACTGGATGTTCTGAAAGTACAGAGATACATCAGAGGCAATATCGAGCTCCTACAAAGAAAAAAAAGGTGTGTAGATTGTTGGCTAGTTGAATTGTTTATTAATTAAACAATCAAGTACCACATTAATTGTCAACCTGGGAAATTCTTTTTATTCCAAAGGCCACTGCGTACTATTTGTACTTAAATTCTAAAAGCATCGAAAGCTGTAGTATACTTAGTTCCTGTACTAGGTTATCACAGTGGTGATAAAAAGAAAAGGAATTGATTAAAATTACAGATCTAAGAAACAAGGAAATGGATGCTCTGTTGGCAGAGGATCAGGACCCTATCCTCCAAGTGAGGACGTTCAACACCTGCCCCTGGAATCAGATTTCTAACACACACTGCACTCAGATTCACCGGTGAAACACGCTTGCATAATTTCCAATATCTTAATAAAACAGAGTGCTAGCAAAACAGAATTGCAAGAGGTAATGCTACAAAGTCCAAAACAGAGTATCTGCAAAAAGAAACTATCACACACTTACACACTTGACAGAAAAGTAAATGGGTGAATCTTGTGAGGAAGGTGGGCCCAGTCCCTCTCACAAGATTCCCCAGAACGCGAAGAATAGCTTAAATACTCAGAATGTTCTTCTATTCATCCGTCAAAGATTCGAGTACAGTGAAGTTTATAATTGCTGATATTCTTAGAAAATTCTCTTACAGACTTCCTGACTAATGTAGATGTCTCCTCTTTATAGAGGTGACATCTATTACAATAGATTGTTACGGTTCAATTGGTTGATCCGTTTAATCAAAAATGAGAATTACAGAGATGTTGTTGTAACAATATGACGATATATTCTTTGTTTAGGTTCCAGCTGTTACACAGCTGGTAACTGTTCTTCGACCGTCTTCCTTGGGATACGTACATTCCTTTCGCCGATTCCCCGTGCTATTCTGGTACTAAGTCCTGGTAACTGTGTCCTACTTGATTTGGACAATTGCTTGATTCAGCCACGTCAGCGTTCCTCAGATAATTGTCGTTGTTATTCCCAGCTGATGCAACATACCCACTTTAGGTGATTTCTGTTGCTGACTATATCAACTGCGTAGTTGCTGCTTATGGTGTTGCGGCAACTGCGTAGTTGTTGTTTCTGGTGTTACAACAACTATAGGTTATAATTCCTGCGGGCTTAAGACAATTAATTAGCAATTTAGTCAGCTTTCCCAAGATAAATACAAAGGTACTTACGAATATACAGTGAACAATTAAACATATAGATATGCGGGAAGTTACTCCATACCTTGGGGTGATCAAGTCATTGTGTGATCAAAGCTTATAACTTATGACTAAAAAGGATAATATTATGATGGAAATATAAGGTCAAAATTGGTCAATTCCGGGTCCTAACATCTCCCCCAACTGAAGATATTGCATGTCCCCATGCAATGTTTTACTCTGAATCCGAGTCGGAGTACTGGGATGAAACCACAGACGTCGAACTTTTTTCTGAAACCACAGATAGTCTGTATCTGTCTCCATGCTACTGCCTCCTCCTTAGTAGATAACCCAAACTGACCCTTATATTGTTCCCCGGATAACCATAAAAGTGGAAATTTAAACTTGTAGCCTATCCAGCTCTCAGCACAGTGTTGCATACATTTAATATAAAAAGGTACCCTTGTAAGTGCTACCTGCAAATTTGCTGGATTGTAAGGATGATATTATTTCCTTTCTTTGGGGCAATTTTCCCAAAAGAGATTATTTGCTTTAACAGCCAAGGGTACTTTGGTTTTCAAATAGTGCTGACAGTCCTTCAGGACTATTTCTTGCAATTGTCTGAGATGATTTTTCATATCAGAATTCTTTATCAATGTTTGGTGTTGTACAATAAAAGTAGCTGCATTCTGTGGCTCAGCCCTAATCCACAGAAGACAATTTTGTTCATTATGTTGGGCTGAGATGAAGGCATTCTGCCATGTGAGCTGGTTGGCTAAAAAGGAAATAAAGGCTCTCAGCTGTATGTCACCAACCACAGGTAGCATATTCTTGTTCCTTTCTTCGGATACTGCTTCATTGTGTAGGTAGAGCTCGCATAGCAGATTTTGGTCATTCTTAGGTGCCTCTGCAAAAGTTTGCATAAACTGTTCTGTTGTAACCACTTGATGGGGTCTCCCTTCTCTTATAGCTTTTATCAGCAAGAACGTCAATCTTCCCCTTAAAAATGTTGCATAATTAAAATATGGATTCCTCATGGCTAATATTCTTTGAAACAATTCGAACATCTGGGACAATCTGGTTTTTAGCTCTGTGATTTCTTTATATTGAGCTCTGCATTGCTCAATTGCTTCCCAGTTTCTGTATGCGTGATTAAACTAGGTCCCTTTCTACTGTTCAAATGTTTTACCCTTTGACTGCTCGTACTCTTTGCACCATTTTCCTTTAAATGCCTGAAAGCTTTCTGTTTCTATACATGCATCATTAACAGAGGGAGACTCTGTTTGTGTATAAGCATCAGTAAGAAAAATCTGTTCTGTTGGAGTAGGCTGGGATACTCCATCATCTTTTTCTTCGTTTGCAGCTAGTATCTCTTCCTGTTGTTGTCCTGATTCACTGTGTTCTGTGGTAATTGGGGTAGGCCGGGGTAGGTTTGTATCTTCTTGCTCCTTTGCTGATTTCTGTGTAAAAACTTCCTCCATTATAATTTGGGTGGGCCGTGGTGAGTCTATATTTTCTCCTGCTTTTGTCTCTGCTAGGGAACTTACTGGTTCTTGTGTTACAGTAAGTTCTCTGATTTGGTCTTCTTTCTCCTCCATAGAGCCTGTTGGTTATTGTGTAACAATAGGTTCTTCTGTGTGCACTTTCTCTTGGGAGCCTATTGGTTCTTGTGTAACAACAGGTTCTTCCATTCTAGCAGAGGGTTGTGATATTTCTGTCTGTGCAGCAACAGGTCTTTCCGTGTCATCTGCAATAGTGGCAACATTCTCTATTGGCTCCGCCACTACCTTGTATCCTGCTTGGGTATATATTTCGCCACAAGTGGCGCACATATACTCATTGTCTTCACTTTTCTCTGCTGTCGAGGCCACTCGTGCTAAAACATGCAGGCTGAATTCCTTTTGATATGCTTCTTTAATCCTTATTATCTCCTCTTGATAATCCTGAATCTGTAATCTTAGGAATTCAATTTCCTCCTGCAAGGCAGGTATAGTGGGCTGATCTTGCGGGGCAGTAGGCTCTAGTGGAGGCAGGGGTTGCACTTCATCATCCTGGTCAGTATTCCCATGAAAAAAGTGTGATTTATACTAAAAATCCCTTTTGTAGGGTGCGATGTGCGAGAGTAGACAAATGGCAGAGAAAATTTGCAATGTGGATGATCATGGAATCTTCCAGAAACTTCTCCTGTCAGACTTGCCTCTTTGAATTCACCTAGGGATGAGTAATAGATCATGAATCTCCAAGTAGAAAAAAGAACTATCAGAGAGAGGACACTAATCAAAATCCCGGAACCTGACTCACCCCCTTGCAAACATCTGTATATGGATTCCTCATCCCAGAGATCCAGAGGCTGGAATTTTGCATCTTATAAGGAAGTGTTGTTAGTTTCCTGGTGGAACATCATAGTGTTGGGTGATCTAAGCTTTTCATGAGGTGAAGAATGGATTTCATGCTGGGAGGATGACGTTGGGTCAGATCAATGGGTTATAATCCTCTCTTCTACTCTTTCTATTAATAAATCTATTCAATTTTTCCTCCACATTCTTGTATGTTTGATGATACATGCATTTGTTTGGTCAATATATATGTGGTCCTATATTGTTTATAATTGTAGATCCCAGTACTTTGAAGGTATTATGCTGCTTTGTCTTTACAGGTACTCTTTAAAGCAGGGTAAGCAAGGAAGGAGCGGCAAAGATCTGTCAGAGCGGAGAAGGAAAAAGCAAGGAACCAAGCGAAAGATCGATGTTGGTATTCTTTTCTCCTCTCCTATCTACTTCTCATAAAGGAAAACGAAAAGTAAATTTAGTTTGTTTGTTTCTAAGATAGTTACCCATCTTAGTGTGACTAGCAGCTCTGCATGGACACTAGATTTCTCGATAACACCCCAAAAACTAATGGAAAATCAATTTCAACCTATTCATATAAAACACTACGTGCTTTCAAAAACACTTATGGATATAGAAAACATGACATAGAGGTAAAATCTTAAATATGAACAAGTAGCTTTCAAGTTGTTGACGGTGCTGGAAACTGCCAACATACAGGTGGTCTCCCAAATATGAAGTCCCAGTTAGACCTCACACCATTTGGTGTAGGAGTGCCATTCGAAATATAGCCTGGCTACCAAAATCTTAAATATTTGTCTTGGTTGTAATGGTTAACATAAGAGAGCAACATGCATGTGCTTTCAAATGAGCTAGTATGTAAGTCTTGTGAAATGTTCAATTGCAATACATATCAAGATTATTTCACTGGGATGGAAGAGGAAGTGAGTATTTAGAAGAAAAGTAGTAGTACTATCCTAATAAATACACAAGCACACACATATGAAAGAATCATTAACCATCTAGAAAAATAGTTCATATAGACATAACAATCAACAAAGTAAATACAACACAAATTCAACAAGATAAGCACTAAAGCCAATGAAGTAGTTCAGTTTCTTTAGCACATAAGACCATAAACACATACCTCAAACATCTAAAGAGTAGTCCTATAATATTCATGATACATGCATAAAAGTGTGTTGTCTCAACAAGCTTCTATTATGAAGAGAAATTTCTAAGATACATTATTATAATGAGACTCCACTAGCCCCAATAGTGGAGCATTAACCCACTACTTTCTCCTCAAAAGAATGATCCTCTCTTTAATGCCTAGTTTGAGAATCCAAGGTCAAAATCCCCTTTTTTGAGTATTGAGAAGCTTATTTTATAACAAGAGGAATGACCTTTCATATCCCCATGACTCTTGAACTACCCTAATGACTCTTGGACTTCTATTATTCCCTTTGGAATTCTAAAAGTATTTTGGAACTTTCCTAGTGACTCCTTTGTCCATATGCGACTTTTGGACTTTTCAAACATTTACATTTAGAATATTTTCCCAAAATACATAATCATTTTCCACATTATATTGTGGTGACAATAAGACAAACTATTGAAATTGATGATTTGGAGTCTGATGACTTGTAACATGAATTTATCTTAAAAGTGATGACACTTCCACTATTTCTTCAATACTTTGTACAAATATTACATTGTGATTTATTTCCACACTACAAAGGGTCTAGACATGTTATGGAGTCTTCATTGGTCACTTTGATCATCACAATCCAACATTCCTTCAACTTTTTTAGCATGGTGCATTTGCACATTTGTCTTTAGGAATGCTCTCTTGGACAACCGCTTCTAGTATATCTCCTTGAACATATTCTGCCATGTTTACTGGGAGAATATGTGGGTGAAGATCAATCATGGAAAGAAAATATTAGTCTAAGAATATCCTACTCTATTGTGATTCTTATAATGATACATATGAGGATCAACAATGTGCAAAGGAAAGGAAGGAGGACCTTTTGAGCACAGAGTGCACTTGCAGGAGATAGGGAGGTAGGGACAGGTGATTAGAAATGCATAGTGCATAACTCTAAAGAGGATGATCTGAATAGAAAATGACATCAACCCATGCTATTCATCCACCCATGTTATTCATCCACCCATGGAATTTACCCATGGTATTGTATGTGACATCCACCCATGGTATTCATTCACCCATGGCATTTGCCCATGGTATTGTGACATCCACCCATGGTATTCATTCACCCATGGAATTGACCCATGGTGTTGTGACATCCACCCGTGGTATTAATTCACCCATGGAATTGACTCATGGTATTGTGACATCCACCCATGGTATTAATTCACCCATGGAATTGACCCGTGGTATTGTAACTAAAAAATACTATAAGTAGCAAGTCGCATTTTGTAAAAGGACAAGTTTGTCCACCATAATGTAGTCCTTACAGTTATTACATGTTTTAATAAAAGATTTCTTTGTGGTTTGGTTTATTAGGGATTCTACTCTTTTTCTTTTAGCATTTCAATTTTTCAGATCTTGGTAGCCTCTCCCCAAAATCCATTTCAATATTTTAGATCTTGGGGGCCTCCCCCAAAGATCCGAAACAGTGGTATCAGAGCAAGTTATGATTCCATGGGAATGAGGGTCTGATGCATATTTCAGTTTCAAATTTTTCAACAGTATTCAACAAACTTCAGGCATATGCTATGTCCTCCACAGAGCATTTTCTTGGGCCAAGCGGAAGAATTTTTCTTTTTTCATTTTTTTTAAAGGAATGTTTTTGGGCAACGACTTTGCAGATCAGATCTGAAATGTTTGGTACAAAATTTACAAAAAAAAATATGAGATCTGGATTCCTTGCGAAAAAATACCAAAATTCAATAAAAACATCAATCGAATCAGAGTTCGGATGACGGAGATATCGCTAATTTAAAATCAGTGATTACAGATCTGAGTTCCTCTCTAAAAATTACCCAATTTAAAGAAAATGGGTCAAATCAGAGTTCAAATGTGGGAGATTTCTGATTTAAAATCAGCTATTTTCTTAGAAATTTTGTGATGACAAAATAGTTGTAGCGCGAATTTGACATTTTAGAGTGTTTAGATAAGGATTTCCAACACATGGGAAGATGAAAAATGATCCTTTTGTTTCCAAAAATAGGTTATAATAAATATTCTAAGATATATTGACCAAGTTATGTCCATTTTAATTTTAGAGCAGCATTCAGAGTGGGTTCTCTTTGGAGACATGGCCTCCTACTCCCCTTTAGTAGTCACCTCATTCATATTCATCAATTTCATCATAGCAGCATTTGGCTTGGATTCTTTGGAGATGTGCCCTCCCACCTCAGGCTATGTAGGAACCTACTACTTCATCAATAACCAACATCACGATTATGTGTCAACTGCACAGAATCATTGTCATCGAAGTACATTTGCTAGGACGCACACTGTTAGCATCATAGTTGGTCACAAGCATTATAGGGTATATCTATCCTCATATCTTCGTTTTCATGGTTATGGGTCATCCACAAACCCACACTTCATTGAATTCCATTTGCTAGGCCTCATACTGTTAGTATCACAGTTCATCACAAGCATTACAGGGTATCTCTATCCTTGGGTCTTCGTTCATCATGCTTATGTGTCATCCACAAACCCATAGTTCATTGAAGTCTATTTTCTAGGTCGCACATTGTCAGTATCATAGTTGGTCATATGCATTACAGGGTATCTCTATCCTCAGATCTTCACTCGCCATGGTTATGGGTTAACCACATAAAACCCTTCTATTTAGTGGCTCTTCATATTCAACAAAGGCTTCGCAGGAGGGAACTTCACGAAATGGGGATAATTGCTTCTTAAGGAGGAAGGAATGATCTGAATAGAAAATGGCATCAACCCATGCTATTCATCCACCCATGTTATTCATCCACCCATGGAATTTACCCATGGTATTGTAAGTGACATCCACCCATGGTATTCATTCACCCATGGTATTTTCCCATGGTATCGTGACATCCACCCATGGTATTAATTCACCCATGGAATTGACCTGTGGTATTGTAACTAAAAAATACTATAAGTAACAAGTTGCATTTTGTAAAAGGACAAGTTTGTCCACGACAATGTAGTCCTTACAGTTATTATTTGTTTTAATAAAAAGTTTCTTTGTGGTTTGGTTTATTAAGCATTATACTCTTTTTCTTCTAACATTTAAATTTTTCATATCTTGGGGGCCTCTCCCCAAAATCCATTTCAATCTTTTAGATCTTGGGGGCCTCCCTCCAAGATTCGGATGAGAGGAGGAGGCAAGGTGAGCGCAGGGAAAAAAAATTAATTAGCAAGGAAGGCAAGGCTAGTTGCTAGGATTACATAGTGTGTAAGGAGGAACGACAAAGTTCCTTAAGGATGCATGGCATAGTTGCAAGGCACAGTGAGGGAAATCACTTCCCACTAGTAGTGCACAATGTGTTATACTGAGCAAACAGGGAAAGGTTGGTGCAAGGAGGAACAATAAGCAACAAAAGAGAGGGGTCCTTCTGCCTAATATTACATAGTGCATAGGGGAGAGAGAATGATTATGGTGGTGCAGTGTGCATATCTAGCTGAAAATGGTGTAAATTCTAGGCTCTATAAGTGCACATCGTATTCTTCCTAACCCAGAGGAAAAGAATACAAGGTTAGAAAAATGGTTAAGTCTAGAAGGGTGAAACATGGAAAAGACTAGTGAGTTAGGGGCTTGAATGAGCTCTACAAATATAAACTCATTGGTAAAACTTAGAAAATACCTAAGAATAAGAAATATACGTCAAAACGCTAGTTCACAAACACTCTCCAGGTGCAACGAACAAGCATGACTGATTGTGACACATAAGTGTTGTTTTATGACTTGAAAGTGCGTTATGTAACAAAAGTGTGTATAGCTGGTCTTGATAGTCTAGTGACACTTAATAAGGATCATGGAAAATAGAAAAATATATAAAAACATAAAACGACACCTAAAAACCAAAAGAGACACTTCACATGGTAGCTAGTAGGCTCCAAAATTCAAATATAGAAAAAATTTGGAGGGTGTTTTAGCAACGACAACACTTGGCAACACACTAGATGAGCTTAAACTTCCTTTCCTAGGTCTATCGTTAAAACATAGAGTTTATCCCTTTAGGAAGTATTGACCCATCATGAGAATTACCCTAACTTCACTTATACTAGTTTAAAACATTGGTTCCCCTATTCCCTGCTTGGCTTGAACACATTCGAAGACTTGTCAAAACTTAACTGTTTTGATTCGGAAGGATAATAAGTGTATCAAGCTTCTAATAATTAGATGTTAAGAACGTTCCTCGGTGTCACTCCACTGTCAGTGAGCTTGTTTAGTACTCGATGGAGTCACCTCAAGGAATCACAAGCATCACTTCACTACCAGTAAGCATGTTTAGTTCCCTGACAAATTTCACTTTCTTCAGCTCTCTACACAAAAAGCCTTTATCTTCTTTGCCTATTTATTTAGTTACTAATATAATGTGCAAAGGCACTTATTTATTTTTATGGTGGAAGAGGGAACCTATCATATTTTGCTTATAAGAGAGTTTGTTCCTTTTTTAAGGGATTCATATAATGTCTGAAGTTGATATGCTCTCTTAAGGTTTTCTCCTTCCCTTTCTCTACTCAATCAAGTTGACATGTGAACACACCATTAAGTAAAATTCAAAGTTTAGAATGAAGATCCGAAGATCCAGGAATCATAGGTCCACTAAGAGTTTCCCTTTCTGCATGATTCGTATTTTCCATCTGGACATTACTTGACTTAAAATACTTAGACCCAAACAAAGAAGGAGAGTTATTAGATAGCCAAGCATTGTGGATGTCACAATCCCTTTTCATTTCTGCTACAGAGTACTTTCAAGACAAACATACACTATCACACAAGGTCTTATTTATGTATACTGACTAAAAAAGAGGGAATGAAAATAAGACATGGCGAGACAAAATAACAACAAAACAAAGAAAAACATGTGTACATAGGTAGGAAAGAAGCCCACAATTTCTACTTGAGATAACGCTTGAGACCTTGGCCATTGATAGGAACAGGATCAATCCTCACATATAAGGATTTTAGTTCGTAAGAATGGTGTCTAATCTTTTCAAGGATGTTGTAGGTCCAATCCAAAGAAATTTAAATTTGGCGTGCTTTCCTTTGTCTTCATGGGCCTTTTCCCACTTCAATACTAGGTCCCTCACACCAAACTATTTGTTCCCTACAAAGTTCTTATCAAACCAACACTTGATTCGGTTCTATTCTATGGAAAAAATTTCCTTTGCTTTGAGCCTTTATTCCTCTAGCATGTGAAGGGTATCTATCCTACTCTGAATAAGAAGACAAATTTTACCTTGAGATTCTTGAGAAAGTTGCAAGACTTGGAGGTATATGTTTGGAGGAAGGATAACTTATTTTCCATATATAAGAAGTAGGGATAAGTATTTAGATAGGGTTTGGGAGGGACATGGTCAAACCATAATTCATTCACCAAAACGTTATTCTAGTTCTTTTGCTTAGATAAAATGGTTTTAGTGATAATATAGATTAGGTTCTTGTTTGTAGACTCGGCCAAACCATTTATCTAAGGGTGGCATTTTGATGTGTGTTTTAAAATAATGCCATTCTCTAATGCAAACTCATAAATCCTAAATGAGGAAAAATAAGTTTTGTTATCAAAGGTAAGCAATGTGGGAATGCCAAAAATAGTTATAATGTTCTGTCTAAGAAACTAGATGGCTTCTTGATCATTAACTTCTCATAGCGGAACTACTTTAGTCTACCGAATGAAATAATCAGTTGAAGTTAAGATATATCGGCGTTGATTTTATGAATGAGGAAATATTTCACCAATAACAGCCAATCCCCATTGTTAAAGTGGTTCCTCAACTACTATTGGTAGCGATGGTGCGGTTGAATTCTTATCACAACCAACACATCTTTGACATACTGGGAACTTTTGGGCATAAGCGTGAGCATAATTAAATAATGTAGGTCAATATTAATATGCCCTAATCACCTATAAGAAGTAGCATCACCTACAAAATGCCCACCAGCAGGTCCATCGTGAGGATACTTTACTACATTTTATAAATCTAGAGGCTTTAAACATATGAGCAAGACGTCATTGTGGTGCTTCCGAAAAAGCATACCATGCACAAGTTCGTAGGATAAATATTTAAGGTGTATTTCAAGGAAAATTTTAAGGATGAAAATTTTTCTTGAAGTTTAAAAACATTGGAAAATCTCACTAATCCATAATATGCAAACTATAAAATGTTTATTGATATATTTGTAAAATTATTCAAATTTATAATGAATTTATATATAGTCTCTATAAAATGTTGGTGATTTTTAAGGTAAAATAATTTTCTATTCTAAAATTTTGATGAATCATCTTTTATAAAATTGGAAATTGGTGAATCATTTTTGTGGAAAAATCATGGAAAATTAGCCCATTGCACATTAGCCCCTAAAATTTTCCATGGTGTATTTCCTTATTTTGTTTGGTTGATAGATGTGAAGGAAAGGTTTTTTTTCTCTAGTTATTGATGTATATCTACATACTAAGGTGTGTTTTCATTTGTAGGGGAAACTTGTTCAGCGTTATACATTTAGATCTCCTATTCCCACCAAGAAGAATCCTCTTCTAGTGATTCCACCGCTTATGCTATGAGTTGACAGATAGCATGACCTTTGATGGTGTGATTTGGCTTGAATTCATGATCATATTATTGGAAGCACATCATTTAGTTCGTCCTCCTCTCACCCAGCTCCTGTTGTACAAAGAGTGATCTAATTGTTGGGTGAGGCACATTGATGATATTATGGGCTTTGACAAGGTAAGGCCTAAAATTATTGATCACCTTGTATACTATGTATTCTTTCTGTTAATGGCAGAATAATTAAGTTATGATCCTTGTGGGTTGGCACTCATGAAAGATATAGGATAGTTATTTCCTTGAAATTCTTTATGTGCCAACATAGCCCCAATAGACATATAAGAAGAAAAGGTGTATAACAAGAAATATTTGCCAAAATTTGGGTTATATAAGTTTGGGGCATCAATAATGGCTTGTTTGATTCAGGAAAAGACATATTTCTCCCTCTTAACCCATTTATATGTAGCATAATTTTTTTCATCTCTTGTAATGCTTCAACAATTTGTGCATAATTAGAGATGAACATTCGAAGAAAATTGATCTTTCACAAGAAGGATTTCATAGCTTTCTTATTCACGAGAAAATGGATTGGAGAAATAGTCTTGACCCTCTCTAGGTCGACCTTAATTCCACTCTTAGCGATAATGTGTCCTAAGAGGTTACCCTCAAGCACACCAACGATGATCTTTCTCGGATTTAATGATATTCCAAACTTGCAACATTGCTCAAAAACTTGTTTTAGATGATGGATGCAATCAGATATTTTCTTTGAAAATATTGTTACATCATCCAAGTAGACTACCAAAATCTGTCCGATCAATCCATGAAATGTGATGTCCATGGCTTGTTGAATTGTAGTAATAGCATTAATAATTCCAAATGGAATGCACTTGAAATAAAAATATCCCTACTTTGTCCTAAAGGTGGTTTTCAATCTATCAAGTTCTACTACTAGCACTTGATTGTATCCCAATAATATATCTAGTAGTGAGAAAATTTCCGACATAGATGCCATTTGGAGTATTTGATCCATATATGGAATGTGGTAATTATATTTATCTGAAGCCTAGTTGAAGTTGTGGAAGTCAATACATAAGCATATCTCACCAAACATTTTCCTAATAGGCACCAAGTTGGAAACCCATGTGGAATGACAAACTTTGAAAATGATCTAAGCATTCATAAACTTTCTTGATTCCTTTTGAATGAGGGGTTCGAGTGTCAAATGAACTTTCCTTAACTTCTATTGAAATTTATTCACCCCTTCTTTGATAGGAATTACATGTTGGATGATAGTTGTATCATATGTATTTAGACCATCATACATCCATTCAAATATATCTCGATATTGTTTGAAAATATGAATGAAATCTTATCATTCTTGAGGAGAACAACATGTATTGAGGTTCACGTATTTCAGATCTTCATTGGTTCCCAGGTTAACTTGTTTGTGTGACAATTTTGATCTCTGGGTCTTTGTGTTCAATGTTCCTCTGAAATGATTTTGCAAGTCGTATAATTTCTCGAGAGGTACCACACGTTTCAGTATAGGATTCCCTTTATATGCTTGAGTTTCTTCCTGCAAAGCCTTTTTGTTCTCATCTTCTTTAATAGTTGCATCTTTTAAACCATTTACATTGGCCATGAAGTGTAATATCTGTTGGTCATCATTAAATACATGAAAGTTAGTTACATTGTCAGGTACAGAAGTCTTATAAATAATTTCTATAGAAAATATGTCTTTTAATGGTGATAACCTAACAACTGCAATGGATAATGTATATTTGGTAGCATTATTAACTCTACGAATAGAATGGTGTCCAAGATCAAAAACCACACCACAGAAATCTACAAACCATTATAATAGAACTAATGCTAAATACTTAAAAAAATGAAATGAGATGATATACCTATTACTGGTAGTTTTTCAAATTAGGTGACACACAATGAATGGCATTTTCTACTTGATAGGTAACAATATTTGAATTACTAATTACCTTAAGCACTTCTACTTTTATGTCTATGGATTTTTTAGTCCTAGAACAAATGTCTCATATTCAATGGCGTTGTTTGTGCACTCGAACTTCAAGCGACATTATAAGATACAAATTTTGTTTCGAGGTTCGATATGGACACAACTAGCTCCTAAACATTCCTCAGTTTTAGAACCATCAAAATATAAAGTCCAGATATTAGTAGTTACTGGGTTAGTTACTACTCTAGTACCATATATTTCTATGTTACAAATTTCATTAGCACTAGTATGACTGCAAGGAAGGATCTCCATCTGTGTATCATATGATACAGGGGATGGCTGCACTTGATAACAACAATGGTGGACCTCTAGAAAAGAAATTCTGAAAATGACTTGTGAAAAACCAATTGGCTAATTATGTGCCTCAAGCACTATCATGATATGCTTTATGAAAGGTTCACTCTCTACTTGAATCTTATTATTTTTTCCCCTATAAGGAAGCCATAAATGTGTCTAGTCTGTATAAAAGTATCCTTGTAGTTTCATGGATCAATCTCTACTTATAAGAAAACCATAGGCTTTAGGAATGTCCATAATAACAATATTGATGCATTGGTCCACAATAACTCTACTTATAAGAAAACCATAGGCTTCAGGAATGATCCACAATAACTCTATCATCTGATGATAAATGGATGATAACATTATTGAGTTAACCAATACCTTGGACTAATGATCTATCCAATTATATGATTCAGACATCAATATTTTCCCATTTTGTGTTAATATTATTGATAATAGCTAAAGGCGTGAAAATTATGGGCATTATAGTTAAATATTTCAAATGTTAAAAAAAAGGGGGGGCTAGGTAGCATGAGAATTTAGATTAGCAGTGTTAACCACAGATTTGACAATGTCACGAGACTTATGGGACAAGGCTTGAGGAGCAAAAACTTCTTTACCTGATGGAGGTTGTGATACAAATTCTTGGATGATCAATTATCATTGTCTTGTTATTCTTGTAAGTTGAAAGTTTGAAATATTGGAATGATCCCTTTGATGAGCCTTAGTATTGCAACAAGAATGTTGCAACTCCCAAGGCTACCAACTTTAACTATACACCCGGGGTTCGTACAAACTTAACAGGTATTAGCACTATATGTGCAACATACAATGTGTCATTCCTTTGCTTTCATGATGTAATGGAGTGCATGAATTGAAATCAAATCCTAAATTAATTGCAGAAGCTGAACTACTTGAAATGGAAACCCTAACTTATTGCAAGAAATAAAGTACAAATAAAGAAACATATTCTAATTGCATAAAGATCATGAACTAAATGTAAAAGAAACCTAACTCAACCATATTTATCACATGTGATGATTTAAACTAGTTGAGCATGGAATCTGATCTAGGGAGTATTTAATTGTTGCATGTATGTGCTAATTAAGAAATATAAATAACTATTTTTCTTTATCTTTTCATTTTATAAATGCAAATGCTAATCTTTTCTTGTTCTTTGGCAGGGGAGACAAATGTGGAGGAAGAGGTGTACAATGGTTTTGATGGCTTGGAGGTCAAGTAGAGGACTAATCCTAGCTTAAATTATGATTTTTCTCAATTTGGGCTTAAAACAGGCTGTTGCAAGATTTCCTACAATATGTCTACAAGATGTACTAGTTCTTACAAGATCCCATGTTTTATTACAAGAATGGGCCGAAAGCTTAGGAAGTGGTTTAGAAGGTGGAATGGAGCTTGGGAAACATGGATAATGGAAGAATAAGGCATGGAGGTGGTGGAAACTACCTAGAAATCAATCAAGGGCTTCAATATGGGTGGATTTTCTCAATGGAAATGGCATTTTTGCTTATAAAACAAGAATTCATATTGAGATTTTAGTGGATTGTGGTGACATGGGAGGATAAGGCTTGCATGAGGCAAATGAGATGAGGTATCCCTGCAATGTAGAAGCTCATGCAACAACACACATTATTTTCTGCATTTATCCAGAAATTCATCCATACATGGGAAAGATTTAGTAAATAACGGAAAATTACTAGTTTAAAATCCAGAAATTCAAGAACTAGTGAGCTAGTAAATCTATCAAATGCCTAACCGAATCAAGTTAAATTTCAATGGGGTGAATTTTTTTATTAACTAGATTTTTTTTGTGATCTAATGCAAGTTGAATCAACTTGATTGAAGCTCGTTACCATGATCTAAAAAATAGCAGAAATTTGTTGTTATTTTCCACAAAGGAGTTCCAGAAATCTATATTTGGGAATAAGCAAACTAATCCAAACAACTCAATGATTACTATGACCTTCCAAATATTTTCCAAGGATGGAATGATTCTTGTGACCCTACAAAGAACTTAAATTAACCATTTAACCCAATCCTACAACAAGAAATCATTAATACTAAATGTATAAATAGAAAGAAACAAGAACAAGAGATGCATGTGAATAAGAAATAAAAACAAATGATACAAAATGGCTCTAAGGCTCCTGGTATGACAAATCCCAAGGAAAATCATAGGTGTATGGAGGAGAACAAGATTTATAAGCTGAACATGACACCAATCTTCATTATTTTCATCAATACAATTACATCCCTGTAAGAAAATACAATGGAGCTACAAAAATACGAGTTCTCTTCACAAAAAGACTAATCAAAATTTACACCTAGAGGAAAATTCGACTTGGTACTTATAAACAATTATTATGAATCATTCCCCATGAAAGGAGGAAGCTTTCCCCACCAAAATATCTTGATTAGTGGATCTGGTTCCCAATACTAGGAATCTGCATTAAATGGCAGGGAACAAATTCCTAGATTTTCTCAATCATTGGAGTTCCACAGTCTGTGCCATAATTCCATAATATCTTATTTATTTATTATTTAATATTGATCCTCCTTTAGTAGGGAGCAAGTCCCTAAATTATCTCCTCCTCCAAATCTTCATAATATGCCCAATATTCTCATTATATTCCACAAAAATAAATAATATTAGGCACAAATATGATATTATTCATAAGCCTTCCTAACGAACATATTAAAGTTAAAAATACATTATCTAATGCAAAAAGAGAGGTTTAATATGCTGAAGGATGGTTAGATGGGCCTTAATTTATGTTTAATTTAGAGGCATGGGCCTTAATTTATGTCTAATTTAGAGGCCCATCATACCCCCCTACTGAAAGTGTTGCTCATCCTCTGAGCAAATTAGTGACCTCATTGTGCCTCATTCACGGCCCTGGTGGCCCCTCTCCTATGCATTCCTCAGTCCTTTCTCTTAAGAATATTGGTTGTAAGTTCTCCAAGGACAAGCCAAAAAATATGTTTCTACATAGAAAAATCATTGTTTCTTAAGACCATTAGCTTGTCTTCTTCTTTTCTTTTGTGGCCTAGATGATTACCTAATGGCCTTGGAGTTTTCTATTTTGATTAGGTCTCTCTTAGGCACTGCCTTTTTTTTCTTAGCACCATTTGTTCCTTTCTTCCTTCTTGTAGAAACATTTTGTCTTCCTATAGTAGCCATTCCTTCTCTTTTAGAGTCTTTTAATTGTATGGTAGTGATGAGAAATGATGTAGAGGATTTGGAGGATGATGATAGGGCTCAAATAGAGTAGTGTAGGTTTGTGAAAATGGAGAGGGTGCTCTATTTGTTTTTTTTCAAGAAATTTTTAGGGTGAGATAGAGTGTATGGTTTGTTCTTGAAATTATGACATGGGATAGATGAATGATGAATAGATAGTGAATATGAAGTGGATGGAGGGCTTGGAGTGTCGTGGTGACTTGGCCTTTGAAAGCATTTCTTATTTTAACTATTGTCCCGAATTCTTGAAATCATCACCCTCCATTATTTTGCATGACTGGAGGTGAGATGCAATTAACTAGTTGAAGGCAGTTGAGATTTTTGACCCATCCTCAGCTTATAAAACCTCATCTATCATGCATTGAAAACAAATTTCTCTCTATAATTGCTCAAGAGAAGAGGTCAAGAATATTGCATACTTGTACCTACTTGCTAGTTGTTGGAGAGACATGCATGCTGCTACTGAGTTGATGTTGTTGTGCTGCTAATGACTCAGGTACATCTTCTTGACTGTCTTTTTCTTTTTGTGGTCTTATTTTGCTGATGGGTTGTCTTCTTGTTGATGTGAAGGTGTTGGGGGACCTATATCAACCTTCCCTAAAGAATACCTGACCTTTTGACCCATTTCTCCATCATATCGCCTCTTGTAGCTTCTTCTCGGCCTTCTTGTAGTAATTCAGGACAACGTCTTGTAGAAAACTTGTTTGTTCATATATCCAAAATAGTAGAATGGATTGACCTAAATTTTTCTAAGCATGTTGCCATCATCATTATGCACTTCCCCATAAAAGCTTCTTGCCAATGGATGCATGAATCCTGAGAAAAGATAAAAATGGATGAAGGTGATGGAGGCTGATTTCCTAGAAATCATGCGCTGGAATTTTCTGAAATTTCTTTGGCATGTTACCATCATCCATATGCATCTCCCCATGAAACATATTTTTAAATAGATGCATGGATATAGAGAAAATTCAAAAATGATTGTAGGTGAGGGAGGATGATTTCTTGAAACTGTGCATGGAATTTGTTGAAATTTCTTGAGCATGTTACCATAATCCATATGCATCTCCCCCCCGAAACATCTTGGAAAATAGATGTATGGTTCGCAGGATATGGCAAAATAGTTTTCTGCTCTATGTGTCTCTATTTCCCATAGTAAAATAGAGCATTCCTGTAGTTTTTTAGGAAAACAAGGAAAATGAATGGTAGAAGCTTGGAAATGATAAGTAGATGGTGGAAATAGATGAGGGTGATGGATTTTCATGGGCTTGGTCACGTTGGAGGATTTGAGGAAAGGAGGAGAAATTCAAAATTTGACTTCTTTTGACTAAGATTGACCTATTTTTTTCTTTTGTTGCTTCAACTTGTTTTTGTTGCTTGCAAATTTTGGAGGGCACCTACATTCATCAGAGAGATACATGGAGCACATATTTTTTTAATGTTTTCTCTTTTTTTATTCTAGACCTACTATCCACCTCAATGAGGTTTTCAACTAGTAGGTCTGCCTAGGTGCCTCAAATGAGGTTTTCACCTACGATCTTTTCTTTTTCTCTCTTTTTTTTTCTCTTTTTCCCAATCCATTGATAGCCTCATGGAGGTTTTCAATCAATGAGCCAATCTCAAGAGCCTCAAAGGAGTTTTTCACCTGAGATTTTACTTTTTCCTCTTATTTTTCATTTTTTTCCTACCCTACACTACTTGAAAAACAAAATTACTTTCAAGTATAAGAATACTTCCAATGGAACCATGTGCACATCAATATCAAAAATAAATTGATGTGTAGACTTGTAATATATGATTTTACATGTACCTATATTTTAGAGACTAAATGATTTGACTTTGAATCATCCACAGTTGAAGAAGAAAGTGTTGTTGCAACTTAATGACTGTCTGGAACCATATTTCAATATAGTTTTGATGCCCCTAGTCAAATTTTTGATTTGGATCATCTTGGATGTCTTCTTCTTCCATGACCTTCAAATATTTCTCCTTTTTCTAATTATTCTCTTGAACACATGGAGGATTTTATGGTAACCATGAGGGAGCTTTCTCAATCTCTGATTTTGTTTTTTGCTCTTCATCAAGTGAAATCCATGATTCTTTGTTCTTCTATTTTGAATCTTCTTTTTCTACATGTTGTCCTTCAATGGCATCAAGAGAATCTTTTTTTTTTTAATATTCCTCCTGACCTGAGATGAATACCATTGAGATCGAAGGGAGATATTTGGAAGTGTTGTACCTTAGCATTATAAGTGGGTTGAGCTACTTCATTGTGTGGGCTTTGAAATGGTGGTACAAGTAGTTGAGTGGGAGTGTATATTTGAGATAGATGTGGTTGGGGGTGTGGTTGTGGTGGAGGTGAATGTTCGGGATAACATGGAGTTGGGTATAGAGGATATTGAGGAAAATGTTGAGGATATTGTGGATGACTCCCATAAGTTCATTTCCAACCTTGTTTTCAAAATTTGTTTTCGGGTTGAGATGGCCAATGTTGTCAAGGAAAGGGTGTGTTCCTATTACTTTGAGGTGGATATGCATAACCTTGAAATTGTGAATTAGGCTCTTGCATCATACAAGGTTTACTAGGATGCCATGGTCCTCTTGGAGCTACATAACATAGCTTTTTTGGTGATTGACTTGCTCCATTGTCCTCTTAGTAAACTTCCTTCAACCTTGGTAATGATGGATAATATTTAACATTATGTGATTCTGCATGGACAACAAAAATATCAACATCTTATTTTTCTTCATCTTTCATTCTTAACATTTCTACTTGTTCAGTTAGATTGCTAAGAATTTCCATTTTAAAGTTATCAAGCAAATTTCCAAGTTTAGCTTGAATTACAAATCTTGATGTTGATTGACTTGCTCTTGCCCTTCCTCTTGATATGTGTTTTCATGTTTCACAAATTTCTTCAAATGATAATTGGTATACATTATCTCTACTCATGAGATAAAGGAGATCAATCTAGTCATCCCTAATTGTTCTAAGTAAGAGGGTTTTTAGTGTGTCAGATCCTAAATGATGTAGTTTTTCCCTCTTAACATTATACATGAACCTCTCTATTAGATCCTCAAGGCTCTAATCTTCCTTTTGATTCATTCTAAATATTTCTTCTTTAAGATCATGATATTTATATTTTTCTAAAAATATATTTTGCATATCATTCCGTGATCTTATTGAATTAGTCCCTAAACTCATGAACCATTTAAGATATCTATCCTTCAATGTTGTTGGAAACAATCTCAATTTTTGAATTTTTAATAAGTAACTGTAATATCTACAAACAATTTCAAATTCAAAGAGAAATGTTTCCGGATCCTTTGACCTTAGACCATGAAATTTTGGAAGAAAAGATGGAGGGATGTTCTTCATGTGCATACTAACTTCCGTATCTTGAATGGGGAATCCGAGAGGATCTTCCTCATTATCATTATCTCCATCAATTTCTTCTACATTATTTTCCATCTCTTCTTCTTCTACTTTCAAAAGTGGATGTTGATGTGGCTCGTACTGAACCACGTGATTAAATGTGGAGGTGGGATGGTGTTGGAATTTTTTTATTATTTTATGATTGAATGAAAACACTAATGCAATGCAATTTTATGTTTTTGAAATGAAATATGCCTAATGAAAATACTTTTTGTTTTTGCAAAAATAAAAAAAAATTAATCAAGTAGGGAAGAAAACAATGCATACTTTGACACCTCCCCCGCAACAACACCAAAAAGTGATTAGCCTAGGTATTTCAACAAGAAAAACTCCCAAGGCTACCTACTTTAATTATCAAACCGAGGTTTGTAAAAACTTAATAGGTATCAGAACTATATGTGCAACATACAATGTGTCCTTCCTTTGTTGTCAAGATGTAATGGAGTGCATGTACAGAAATCAAATCCTAAATTAATTACAGAAAATGAACTTCTCGAAATGGAAACCCTAACCTATTGTAAGAAATAAAGTACAAGGAAAGAAACATATTGTAATTGCATAAAGATCATGAACTAAATGTAAAATAAACCTAACTCAACCCTATTTATCACATGTGATGATTTAAACTAACTGAGCATGGAATCTGATCTAGGGAGTATTTAATTGCTACATGCATTTCTAGTTAAGAAATAAAAAGAATTATTTTTCTTTATCTTTTCATTTTATAAATGCAAATGCTAATCTTTCCTTGTTCTTTGGTAGGGGAGACAGGTGTGGAGGAAGAGGGGTACAATGGTTTTGATGGCTTGGAGGTCAAGTAGAGGCCTAATCCTAGCTCAAATGATGTTTTTTCTCAATTTGGGCTCAAAACAGGCTGCTACAGGATTTCCTACAAGATGTCTACAGGATGTACTAGTTCCTACAAGATCCCATGTTTTATTACAAGAACAAGATTAAAGATTAGGAAGTGATCTAGAAGGTTTAATAGAGCTTGGAAAAGGTGGATAATCGAAGAATAAGGCATGAAGGTGGTGAACACTACCCAGAAATCAAGCAAGGGCTTCAATATGGGTGGATTTGCTCAATGGAAATGGCAATTTTTTCTTATAAAACAAGAATTTGGATTGAGATTTTAATGGATTTTGGCAACATGTGTGGATGAGGCTTGGATGAGGAAAATGAGATGAGGTTTCCCTTAAATGTAGAAGCTCCTACAACAAGACACATTATTGTCTGCATCTATCCACAAATTCATCTATACATGGGAAATATTTATTAAATAATGGAAAATTACTAGTCTAAAATCAAGAAATTCGAGAACTAGTGAGCTAGTAAATATATCAAATACCTAACCTAATCAAGTGCAAACGTAATGGGGTAAATTTTTTTATTAACTAGAATTTTGTTTTGATCTAATTCAAGTGGAATCAAATTGATTGAAGCTCGTTTGAATGCTCTAAAAAATAGCATAACTTTGTTGTTATTTGCCACAAAGGAGTTCCAAAAATCTTGATTTGGGAATAAGCAAACTAATCCAAGTAGCTCAATGATTACTATGACATTCCAAATATTTTCCAAGGATGAAATAATGCTTGCGACCTTGCAAAAGAACTTACATTAACCATATAACCCAATATTACAACAAGAAATAATTAATACTAAATGTAGAAATAGAAAGAAACAAGAACAAGAGATGCATGTGAATAAGAAGTGAAAATAATAAAAACAAATGATACAAAAGGGTTCTAAGGCTTCTGGGATGTCTAAGCCCAAGGAAAATCAGAGAAATATAGTAGAGAACAATATTTAGAAGCTAAACATGACACCAATCTTCATTATTTTCATTAATACAATTACATTCCTGCAAGAAAATACAATGGAGCTGCAAAAATACAAGTTCTCTCCACAAGCAGACTAATCAAAATCTAAAACTAGAGGAAAATTTGACTTGGTACTTATAAAAAATGATATGGAATCATTCCCCACGAAAGGAGGAAGATTTCCCCACCAAAATCCCTTGATTAGTGGATTTGGTTACCAATACTAGGAATACACATTAAATGGCAAGGAACACATTCCTATATTTTCTCAATGATTGGAGTTCCACAGTCTATGCCATAATTCCATAATATCTTGTTGATTTATTATTTAATATTGATCCTCCTGTAGTAGGGATCAAGTCCCTAAATTATCTCTTCCTCCAAACCTTCATAAGCTGCCCAATATTCTCATAATATTCCACAAAAATAAATAATATTAGGCACAAATATGCAATTATTCATAAACCTTCCTACTGAACATATTAAAGTTAAAAATACATTATCTAATGCAAAAAGAGAGGTTTAATATGCTAAAGGATGGTTGGATGGGCATTAATTTATGTTTAATTTAGAGGCATGGGTATTAATTTATGTCTAATTTAGAGGGCCATCACCCTTTTCATATCCTCAACAATATTATAGTCGATATCTTCCTTCTTAGTATGGTGTGCTAAAGTGTTGGGTGGTGTAACTTTTTTTGATGCCTTAGGAGTGACATAGTTGTTCTTGTTACTTTTAGTATTATTCTTAGGTGGAGCACCTCTGGACTTATTTTACGAATTATAAGTAGGATTACTAGGTGGTAAAATATTGCTCAACAATTTCTTTCTGAGATCTTACCTAGAAACTGGTCCTTTGCTCCTCAAATTGTATTATTTAGTTGTTTGTTGTGGATGATCTTTGCTCGCTTGGGGTCCACCAACACTTTGTTTATTAGTGTTGAATATAACATCCAATGCAAGAATTGATGAGTCACCAACACCTGAACTTTCCTTTGTCACTGTTGGTTCACTTACTTGTTTAGTCTACTCTGACTTCACTTCTGTTAATAATTTTTCTATGACATTGGCCATCATAGAATTCATGTTATGGTTCCATTGTGGACATGTTTTATCTGAATTCCTCTTTTGATGGAAAGTACAAAATTTATCCATGCCCAAGTTTTAGACATTGTACCCAACATTGACATCTCAAACTCTTTCTGTATTTCTTGTGAAAATTTTTGGCCCATATTCTCCAAATCGCTCACAAAAATAATATCATCTACATACACAACAATTATTAGAAAATGATCACCTTCAAATTTGATATGTAAATTTATGTCCGTGGATCCCTTTTGAAATCTTTTTATTGTATATGTTTTTCTAGCTTTTCATACCATGCTTTTGGAGCTCATTTCAAGCCATAAAGAGCCTTTTTCAACCTACACACTAGATTCTCATCATCAACCAATAAGAAACCTTCATGTTGCTCTATATAAACTTCATCCTCTAGATCACCATCCAAGAAAGTTGATTTTACATCCATTTGATAAAGTTTAATTTTATTGTGGCATGCAAAGGCAAAAAGCATTCTTATAACATCTAATCTATCTATGGGTGAAAAAGTTTCATGAAAATCAATACCCTTTGTATACAAGTCTTTTTTTGTTCCTTACCACATTGCCTTCTTCATCTAGCTTGTTCTTGAACACCCACTTGGTTCCAATGATGTTTTTTCCCTTTGGTCTTGGCACAATATCCTATGTATTGTTCTTATCAATCTGATTTAATTTGTCATTCATTGCTTTGATCCGAAGTTGATCTTCTCTAGCCTCATTGAAGCATTTGGGCTCTATTTGAGACAAAAGTGAAAAATGTGCTTGATTGAAGCTATCCAACAACTTCCTCCTTGTTTGCAATTGAATCTCTTTGCTTCCAATAATTTGACTTTCCGAGTGATTCTTTTGGATGTGACTTGGTGGAGCCTTCTTTGTATTAGATGTTTTTCTCTCTTCTTCCTCTTCTTCTAAAATTTATTGGTCCTCATATTCTATGAAATCATGATCAGCTGCAACATATTTGGAATCATTAGATTTAGGGAAATCTTCATCAATAACAATATCAATACCTTCAATTAACTTTTTGTTTCTTTTTTTGTAGCATTTGTATCCCTTTCTCTCGAAGGAATAACCAAGGAATATGCCCTCATCAACTCTTGGTTAGAATTTTCCAAGCTTATCTTCAATCCTCTAAATGTAGCATTTGCTCCCAAATATTTTGAAGTGGTCAAATTTTTTTGTCTTCCTCTCCACAATTAATATGGAGTTTTGTCACTATTAGGCTTAAGAAGAACTCTATTGGACAAATATACAATTTTTTGAGTCGCTTCTGTCCAAAAAGTATCTGATACACTAATTTCATCTAACATAGCTCGTGCCATATCTTGTACCAACCTATTTTTCCTCTCCACTACACCATTTTGTTGTAGTGTTCTAGCTATGGAGTATTTCCTCTTGATCCCATGATCCTCACAAAAAACATAAAATTCCTTGGACATGAACTCACCTCCGCTATCAGATCTAAGACACTTTATCTTCAAATCTAGTTCATTTTCTACAAGCGCCTTAAAATAATTAAATTTTCTGAAATGTTCACATTTTTATTTCATGAGCATAATCCATGTGGCTCTAGTGAAGTTATCAACAAATAATATGAACTATCTCTCACCTCTTGGACTTTTCTTCCTTGTAGTACCACATACATCTGTATGCACTAGCTCCAATGGTTTGCTTGTAGTGATCTCCTTGGATTTGAAATTCTTTTTTGTTTGTTTTTGAAATTGGAATGACTTGCATATTTTGCTATCTAGTTTAGACACCTTGGTAATCCTATAACTGCTTCAACCTTGCTAATATTGACTAGATTATCAAAATCAACATGACCCAATATTCTATGTCATAGCCAAGATTCTTCTATTTTTCTAATGCAACAATTATGTCTAGTGTCATCAGAAACATACATGTTGTTATCACTTCTAATGGCTTTTTCCACTAACTTTCTTGATTTAGCATTTTTGATCTCACACTCTTTAGATCTGAAAGTCACCTCATGCCCATTATCATACATATGACTCACACTGAGGAGATTATGCTTCAATCCATCAACATAAAGGACATTTTGATGTTTGGTCTTCCTGTCCAACCTAACTATTCCTTTACCTCTGATGGAAACTACTACATCATTTTCAAAACTTACATTTCCTTTTTCATATTGTTTTAGCTGCAAAAAAATTCTCTTATCACCACCCATGTGCTTGGAGAAACCACTATCAATCAGCCACTTCTCATTTTTATCATAAGCTATCAAAGAAAGCTCACAATTTTTATCCTTTTTCTTCCATCTTTTCTCAAATTTCTAATTATTAGATTTCTCTTGAGTGTGCTGCACAAAAGAGTTTGGAAAGCTAGATCTACACTCACTAGCTTTGTGACCAAAGTTATTGTATCTGAAACACTCGATATCATTCATTAGTGGAGAAAAATAATTATTTCCATTAGCATGCAAAATATATGCTCCTTGAGAAACTCTTGATCTATCAACATTTCTTCTAGGAAACATCTTCAACCTACAATGTATGGCTTTGTGTCCAAAATTATTACATGCAAAACAATAACCATAAAATAGTTTAGGATACCTTTCTTTTTGTTGCCAAGAAGGAGGAGTGGAGCTTGAGGATCTTGCAAACTTCACTTTCTGATTTTCTATTGATTTGACTTCAGCTCCATTATTTTGAGAACCCTTGTTGATTTCTACAACATTTTCTTGACTTTCCTTTCCTTTTAAGGCACCTACATAACTAGTACGGGCTTGATCTTTGACATTTTCTAGAGGCTTGAAACCCAAACCATTCTTTTCCTATGATGACCTTTGCATGTTAAGAATATCTTGCAAGGTATCAGATCCCTTCACAAATTTTAGGTTTATAAATGCTTTATATTCTGCCTTTGATGGGCTAGTCATTAATGCAACAATTTCTTCTTCAAGTTTGTGACAATTTTCTTTCCATTCTTCTAGCTAATTGGTGAGCACGTTTTCTTTCATTTTTTCTTCTTCTAGTTCTCTCTTTAAGCAAATCATTGCTTCTTCATGAGTGCATGCAAAAGGAGCTCCACCAATATTTTTCTTCAAAATTTCATTTTCTTTCTCCAACTTGGCTATATTATTTTGTTGAACCACAAATTGTTGCAGAATTTTTTCTTTGAATTTCTCAAGATCATCCAATTGGGTCTTCAAGGAATTATTAACAAAAGAATATTTATTCTCCTTCAGTTTGTATATTTCCTCTTTCAGCAACTTATTTTTGTTTCTAGCTTTGCTTAGCTTAACAAGTGCAGTAATGAGCTCACCTTCATAATCAATCTCTACATCCTTAAGATATGATTCATCTTTGGACTCAAAATCCATAAGAACACATTCGTTGTGCTCTTCTTCTTCTGATGAAGATTTTCACTGGTTTCATTTGAAATATCACCTTCTTCTTTGGAGTAGTAACTCCTTCTCTTTTAAGCTTAAGCTTTTCAAAATTTCTGAGTTTTATCCTTTCTCTTCATCTCCTTCTTCTTTTCCTCCTTTTCACTTCTTTTGTGTGGACATTTTGCAGAAACATTTCCATCTTCTCCACATTCGAAACAATTGTAAGGAAGCTTGAATTTATACTTTCCAAAACCTCTCTTTAATTTATTGGCAAACTAAGAAAATTATTCATCAAATTCACTACTAGAATACTCTTCCTCTTCCTTGATTTTCTTTGGAATTTTCTTGAGATTTTTGGTAATAGCATTGAATTTCTTGGAGACCCTGAATGTAGCTTCACTAGATTCAGATTTCTCTTCTATAATATGCATCTCATAAGTTGTAAGAATTCCAGGAAATTTCTCCATAGTAAGAGTTCTCAAATCAGGCATCTCTTCAATAGCATAAACCTTTGGATTAAATCTTGTTGGTAAAGACATCACGATTTTCTGAATAGTGACTTCATATTCATTTTTTTCATCTATCATCTTGATCATATTGGTTACTACTTCAACCCTTCGAAAATTTTCTACAATAGTCTCATATTTTCTCATTTTCAATCTATTAAACCTCATCCTATAGGTTTTAATCTTTTATTTCTTCGCCTTATTATCACCTTCATAGTTAATCTCAAATTTGTCCCAAACTTCTTTGGCTGATTTACAATGCATGACTTTTATCAGCTCATTCTCACTAAGGGCTACAATAAAAACATTTTGTTCTTTGTCATTGTTTTGAAAAAATTCTTTCCATCAGGGTCTGAAGGAAGAAAATTGGGAATAGAAAATATGTTCACCACAGTAGAGAAAACATCGGTGCCTAAACTCATGAGATTTCCTTACATTCTCATCTTCCATATATTATAGTTCTCATCATAAAAAGTTGGAACCTTCACATCATGGCCAGCCATTGTCCCTTGTCAAATTCTCCTTTTAGCAGTCGAGTTGTAGCAAAGGAGTAGGCTCTAATACAAATTGTTAGACAAAAGTAATACTAAGAAGGGGAGGGGGATGGTGAATCAGTATTACAAAAATGTAAACAATTATTTCTGCAAATAATTTTTATTCGTAAATTTACTTCAAAAAGATATAACAAGATCATGGACATGAAAAACACAAATAATCATCACATGTAGACAATTGGATTTTAGGTGGAAAAACCCCCCTCCAGGGAAAAAAACCAATTAATTGTTTGTTTCTTCTTCTTGTTATCTATTACTTCAAAACGTTCTCATTTACATTACATCAGCTAGCCACCACTAGTAATGGATCACTCACCCCTTGACTGAAATGAGAAAAGTTGGCCACAACCAACTTCGAGCACCCACTCCTACAATAGACAATCAATATGCACTTAGATTAAATCCCCTACTCCAATTACAAATAATTATGCAATAAGATAATGAAATTCAAAAATGAAAACATTATTTCATAAATAAAACTATCATCAAATGAGTGCACTCATGTCACCACAATTTTGACACTCTAAATGAGAGAACAATTCTCTCCACAGACACTCTCTAGATTGATCTTCAATATCTACACGCAATTATGAAATCACTGTTGAAGCATCATTTCTAAAGCACACTGCAATTCTAAATCTTTGAACTCACTATTACAATCATTGGTTTTTGCACTTTCTCCACATGCACACTCACTCACTCACACTACTAGAGAACCAACCAAATGAGCAACATTTCTCCACATATTTGTAGTATCTGAGATCAATTAATTCTTTCAGGTGATGGATCTCACCAAAAATATGTTCGCATGCTTCATATTTGATTGAGCTGGGCTTTTTACCAAATCAAGTCAATCATTCCACTAGCCTTTTGATAATTTCAACTTTGATCACCTTCTAGAAGCCCCACATCTTGTATTGACCTTTTTCTAGAAATTTTGGACAATATACCTCGCCAAAATTTTTTTATTTCCAAATGAGCACATGAAATCTGAGGAAAATTTCATGAATTCTTTTGGTCACATAGATAGGCCTACTCAGATCCGACCAGTCGCTTGCACAACATAGCCATCCAACGAATGAAAAGTCCAGTCACTCCCATAACCCATCATCCTAGTGACTGCGACAGAGCATAGGCTAAAGAAAGAAATATAGCACCCAAACTTGCAATAGAGCTTCAGGGGATCATGTCAACCTGCAAATTAGCCTTCCAATCTCATCATGACATCAAGACACTAGTTGCATAACTTCAAAAATACTCCACACACATCATCAACTAGACCTCTAGCACACATGTATCTTAGCTTCAAATGAGGTCTTATTACCTCATGACGCCTCTTTTACAAACCATCTAAGACTATCACAACATTTTACATAAGCATGACAACCCTCAACAAGTGTACAATAGAATCAAGATGATACATAGGGACTCATGAGTACATAACTTCAACAAGTGACATCAATGGAAACACAAACATGCCAACAGTGAATGTTGAAATTGAATCAAATTATCCATTGTAAGAATATTTGGAGGACGACAACCTGCCTGGCAGCGCGACCCTGCCCCCGCCCAGCTGCGAGCCTGACCCTCTCTGAGCGCCCGCGCCTGGCAGCGCAGCTACTGGGCTGCCTCCCCCCTACTTTCAGTCTGAGCCTCCCGCCCCTTCATCCTCCAGGGCCTGTTGCCCTCCTCGATCCCTCTGCTGGAGCGCCTGTTGCGCTGAGCCTCGGTCTGCAATGGATCCCCCTTTCAGGGATCCAGATGACCTGATGAAGTCCTTCGCTTCGCTCATCCCTGAGAATGCTTCGGAGAAAATCCACCCTTCAGCCTCAAAGTTCATTAAAAAACTTGATGAAATTCCGGAAGTGTCACTCCCCCCAGCCCTACCAAGAAGATCAGCCGTTGCTCTTGCAGAAAGAGGCCTGGTTGGCCAGTTCACAGGGTTATGGCCTTCACCCCACACTGTTCAACGTTGGGTAGAGAGAAACTGGAACGCGACGGTTCAAGGAAAGATAGCAATAAGATTGTGTGGAAGGGGGTTTTTTACCTTTCTCTTCGAGACTGTAGAGGATCGCAATCTCATATTCCGAAACGGGCCTTACTTCATGGACACCAGAGGTATTTATCTCAATAGATGGACACCCGACTTTGATCCTGAGATGGACATCCCCAACGCTGTTCCGGTATGGGTGCGCCTTCCCCACTTGCCTCTTCACTGCTGGGGAGATGAATCAGTCAGAGCTATAGGGAACGCAGTGGGAAAATACATTGATAGATCGGAGCCAAAGGAGAACATGCACGCATGTGCCCGGATCTGTGTTGAAGTGGATCTGGGGAAAGGATTACCGGAAGCAATCAAGCTCAAAGTCAACCAGTGGACTCACATACAGCAAGTGGATTACGAGCAGCTGCCATTCAAATGCAAGGTATGTCACGAATATGGACATTTTGTGAATAGATGCAGTAAATCTAAACCTTTAGATTCAATTAACTCTGTAGAAACTCCAGAAGAAGCATGGGAAACTGTAAAGAGAAAAACACCAAACCCCCCTCCAGGTACATCCTCAAAACCCCCCTCTGAATCTCTCATCCCCCCCTCCCACCCTCGGATGCCGGCCCTTCCTCCCCTCGCTCCACCAATCCTTTTGAAGCTCTGTCTTCTGAGGACCCCCCGTCCCCTCCCCCATCTCCGAAACGCAACATGGAAACCCCCTCCTCCCCTCGACAGAGCTCCCCCATCCCATCAGTCGGAAGAATCCTCACTAGGAACAAATCAAAGGAAAACATCGCCTCCACTGAACCACCAAGAAAAGCGGGAAGGAAGACAAACAAAGAGATAAGGGATGAGCAGGCGGCCAAAGAAATGGCCACGGGGACTCAGCAGCCAATGGATTCATATCTAGACAAGACCAAAGGAAGCGGAGAGAAGATGAAAGAGAAATCCGGGGCCTACAACAAAAATGGTAAATGATGAATTTGGTCTCTTAGAACTGTAGGGGGATGGGCTCCTCCCTAAAAGCCAACGCAGTCCGAGATCTTATTAAATTAGAACATACAGACTTCCTCCTACTCCAGGAGACCAAAATAACGGACCAGGAATTCCAAAACAGCATGAAAAGAAGTAGAAATTATGAAGGAATAGCTATGAGCGCAATGGGAGCCTCAGGTGGAATAGGGACAATTTGGGACAAAAGTAAATGGAAACTAAAAGATCACAAGCAGAACAGATGGTGGATCAGGTTAGACATGCAAAGCTCAGTCACGACAAAATAGTTCTCTATATATAATGTCTATGCCCCTCCCCACTTCAGAGACAAAGCTTCTTGCTGGGAGTCAATCTCCCTAGACCTTTTGAATGCCCAAGGAAGGAACATCTTCCTGGGAGGAGATCTGAACCTAATTAGGAGTGCAGAAGAGAAGATGGGAGGGAACTTCTATGCTGATCCCTCAAGAGAGGCATTAGAAGAAATCATTCAAACACACAATCTAGTAGACATTCCTCCCAAAAACGGGCGCTTCACATGGTCAAATAAGAGGACAGGTAAAAACAACATCAAAGAGAGGCTGGATCGGATACTGGTTCAAGAGAGAACAGTGGCTAACTTTCCAAGAATTCAAAGCACAATAATTCAAGGCTTCATTTCAGACCATAAGCCAGTGGCCCTACAATTGGACAAAGGGGAAAATATGGGACCTCTTCCCTTTAAATATAATAAAACGTGGGACAGCAGAGAAGACTTCAGAAACCTGGTAAAGGATCAATGGGCAAGGGATATCTTGGGATCCCCTCATTTCATCTGGGAAACCAAGCTTAAACTTCTAAGGACCGCCATCAAGCAATGGGCTCGGCAATACGCAGTGGAGCAGGGAAAACAGAAAAGCGATCTCCAAGCGAAACTAAATCAGTGGAGTCAAGAAAAGGAAAACATCCAAGTTAGTGAAGATGATCAAAGAGTAGAAAACGAACTGTACAAGGAAATGTACAATCAGAACTGATTAGAAGTGGAAGAGCAAAGACAAAAATCACGATGTCTCTGGCTCAAATCAGGTGATAAAAATACCTATTTCTTCCATAATAATCTCAAACTAAGGCGAGCAGGGAATAACATTGAAAGGATAATGGTTGATGGAAGGGTTGTAACAGAACAAGAGAAGATCAAGGAGGCAGCGTCCCAACACTTTAAAACTCTCTTAACTGTTGATCCTCATTACCTGGAAAACCCGGACTTCCTTAGTATAATCAAGAACAAGATCTCAGAAGCCCAAAATGTAGACCTGGACAAGGAAATCACGCTGGAGGAAATTGAATGGTCTTTGCACAGCATGCCTATGGACAAGGCCCCTGGGCCAGATGGTTTCACAGTGGCCTTCTACAGATCACACTGGGAAATTATCAAGAAGGATTATATAAGAATGGCCAAAAGCTTCTTCACCAAATGCAAAATGGGCAGCAGCATCAAATCCTCCCATCTGGCTCTGATCCCCAAAGACCCTAACCCTCAATCCTTTGATAGATTCCGCCCTATATCATTGTGCAACGTTTCTTACAAAATCATCTCCAAAATCTTGGCAAACAGGATTAAAAAAATTCTTCCTTCTCTCATTTCTGAAAACCAAGGCGGCTTCGTCCCCAGGAGGCATATCACGGATAATGTAATTCTCATACAGGAGGCAATTCACAGCAGTATGTCAAGAAAGGAAAGGGGAATGATCATCAAACTCGACATGGCGAACGCCTTTGACCGGGTTAACCATTCATTCCTCCAGGCCGTCCTAAAGACTTTTGGTATCTCTGAACACTTTGTTAGCAGGATCATGGAATGCATTTCCTCCAACTGGACTGCCCCCCTCATTAATGGTAGGCCCAGCATCGCCTTCAAAAGTTCAAGAGGACTGAGGCAAGGATGCCCGCTGTCTCCCTTTCTCTATATCATCATGGCTGAGACCCTAAGCCTGCATCTGGAGAATAAACGAAGGAAAAAGGAAATAACAGGGATCGATATAGTACGAGGGTCCAAAGGGATCAACCACTCTCTATTTGCTGATGACACCCTCTTAATTGGTGGCGCTTCAAGCCTTATGGCTCGAAGGTTCAAGGAAACGCTGGACCTCTTCCTCCAAGCTTCTGGAGGTAAATTAAATAACAACAAATGTATGATCTACACTTGGAATGTTCCAAGACATATAACCCAGCGAATCTCCTTAATCATGGAGATCCCTGCCCAAGGGAATTGGTCCTACTTTATGTACTTGGGGCTGCCTTTAGCCAAGGAAACGATCAAATCTGAGATATGGGTCAAATTAATTGAAAAATTGAGAGGGAAGCTTTAGAGCTGGGGAGTGTATTGGCTTAACTTAGCAGGCAGAACAATTCTCATTAAGGCCATCCTTTCAGCCCTCCCAATCTATCAATTCGCCACCACTCTTGCTCCAGCGAGCATCCACAAGCACATGGAGCTGATAATCCGAAGCTTTTTGTGGCAAGGAGGGAAGCAAGATACAAAAAAGTTCAGCTTGGTCAAATGGAGTAAGGTCATTCTCCCTTTAGCAAAAGGAGGGCTAGGAATAAGAGTTCCAAGGTTAGCAAACATGGCTATGGGCTTCAAACTAATCTGGAGGATCCTCAGTGAGCGAGGAGCTTGGTGGACAAAGATCATCAAGAGAAAATATCTGAATGGGGCCAACAGTAATATCCTCTCAGAATACATTATTGACAGACAAAGTACCCCAGTGTGGAAGCTGATCAAGAAATCTCTCCCCCAATTCAAACCTCATATCTCACGAGCTCCGGGCAATGGGAGAGGTATCAGCATTTGGGAGGACAGAATTATGGGCTCGGAGGCTAGAGGATCTCTTCAAAAATTCGGGCCTCTGCAACAATGGATGAAAGAGGCAAAAATCAAAACACTCTATGACATCTCTCTCTGGGATCAAAATTGTTGGAAAGGTTGGAAATCACTCGCCCTCCCCAATGACCTAAGGAACACCTGGACTGAACTGAAGTATTCTCTCATTGGCTCAGCTCCTATAAATCATTTGACAGAGGACAAGTTCGTTTGGGATCCAAACGGAGGCAGCTACACGGTCAAGGAGGGATACAGAGTCCTCCAAAACGCTTTTGCAATAAACAGTTGGTCTCTTCACAAAGCAGTTTGGAAAGTAGAATGTCTGCCAAAGGTCAAATTGTTCAATTGGACCCTCCTTCATGGGAAAATTCTTACTGCAGAAAACCTAAGGAAGAAGGGCATCTATGGCCCCTCAATATGCTGCATGTGTAGGGAGGAGGAGGAAAGTTGTAGTCACCTCTTTATAGAGTGTCCCTTCGCTAAGTCCTGCTGGAATCTCATCACCAGCCCTATAACCATAGGCGATCTCCCCAATCAGATCACCCTCCTTTAGAAAAGATGGGAACATAGCCTTCCTCAAGCTAACAAAAAAAAGAACCTAGCTACAAGGATGTGGAATAGCATCCCATCAAACCTATGCTGGCAGATTTGGATTGCCGGGAACAAGTGCATTTTCAACAACATGAAGCCAGACATTTCCAGGACTATTGCCAAAACGATTGCACTAGTCACTGAGACCATTGAAACAAATGGGATAAGCCAAACAGATCAGGAACTGATAGATGCAAGCCTCAAAGAGTGGATGAAAAAATTCAAGTATGATACAAGAAATCAAAACAACGAATTCAAAGGAAAAGGAAATTCGGATTGGAAACTGAGAGGAACTAAGGAAGAAGTCAACAACTGGATACAAAAGCAAAAACGACCTACTCTCCATTTCGATGGCGCCTCAAAAAATAACCCGGGTCAAGCTGGAGTCAGAGGAATAATCAAGGATTCTCAGGGGAAAACCATAGTCAAATATGAATGGGGACTAGGCAGCATGACCAACAACAAGGCGGAGGCCTACAGCCTCCTCCTGGGGACCTCTATCGCCAGAAATCTAGGCCTCCAAAACCTTCTCATCATGGGTGACTCTGCAATTATTATAGCGGCCTTGACCTCTGGGAAAGACTTCAAGCAAGTTGCACTAAACAGTATTAAAGCCAGGATAATGGAGATTCTAAGAAGCATCAAGGAGGTCACCTTCAAGCATGTTCTAAGGGGAAATAACATAGAAGCAGATGAACAAGCAAATAAGGCCACGAACAGGCAGACAGGTCAGGTCAAGGGAAACAATGAGGTTTACGAAAAAGCCATCCCATAGTCAGGCCTTCCCCACCCCTTTGCTCCTGCCCACAAGTCACCTCAGGAATCACTTCATAAGTACCCGTTCATCTCCCAAATCCCCCTCCTCTCTCACAAATCCTCTCGGGATTCAAACCTGGCAGCGTAAGAATCTTATCCTTTCTCAGAATCCGAGTATGATCACTAAGCACGGTCCCCTCGTGACTCAGCCTCTGAGCAGCGCAGCCATTCTCAGGGCGCGCGAACGAGACCATCCCCTCTGCAAGCGTTTTCACATCAGAGAAATCATTTCTGAGGATCTCTTCCCTCCCAAGACTAGATCTGCTCAGAACTGGACGACGCATCAAGACAAGCTCTCTATCCCTATTTATTGTTGCATTGCTATGAGTCTCCTCACAGTGCATTTCATCAAAAGGCTCCATCTCAATGATCTCTCCAAATGAAGGCTCCTTCCTGAAGCGGTCATCACGTGTGAGGATCCAGTGCAGCGCCTCCCGACTCCGGTAAATGATAGAGTTTGCTCTGTTGCTTTATTTGTTACTGATCTTTTGTGTCTCGACAGTTGCAGAGGAGCGGGCTCACCCTCGCAGGCTATTTTCTTCCTCACTCAGTGTCCGCTCTCCTCTTCCCTAATTTCATTTCTCTGCACCAGCACTTCTCTCCCAGACCATCCTCTGCTCCAGGACCCTCATCTCTTCCATCTCGGTCCAACTTCTTGCAATCTGTTAAGCATGGCGGACAATCAGGATCAGCAGAACCCAATTCAACAAGCTATTAATCTAGACAGGCTCTTCAGCAGAGATTGCACCATGTGCAAAGCCCATACAGTCATGATCAATAGTTTCGTTAAGCATTTCAATGAGCTGAAGGAAGATTACAAAGCGGACAGCAGATCAAAGCGGAAGAAACTTGAGAAGCAGAAGGCAGAAATCGAAAATCTGAAAGGACGATGTAGCCACCTGGAGGAAGCGGTGCAGCAGATCAGATCCCTTACTCAGAGCCATCAAGCTGAGACATCCACAAGAATCAGTGCCAGGAGAATCCCAATGCCAGATGATTCAGTTACTCAGAAACTCCCTTAAGATAGTATGGTCTGTCAATTCCGTAGGATAGGTGGTGTGTTTGTCAGGCAATATAGCCGTTTTCTTTTTAATTTCAGTCATAGAGGTAGCATCGAGGAATATGGGTCTGCGTACCCGGTTTTGACCCTCTTTGCCCCCACCTCCGATATCTATGTAATAGACCTTAGGTTCTGAATTTTATAATATAAAAGTAACCGACTTTGTTAAAAAAAAAAAAAAAAAAAACTTAGTCCCTAGAATTGAACCAGTGTCTTTACTTGACTATTTGGTGCTTACCCATACCCCATCCAAAGGAATTCTATTGTTTTCCTCTACCATCATAAACGATCACGCCACACCTACTACCTATATCAATACTATTAAAACATTAAAACATATTTATTTTATGAAATTATACAACTTTTTTCTGTATTCAAGCTTCTGTGATCCATAATGAATTAAGCAAAGTCTTTCGGTAGAAATCACATAAGAGAAAATTTTGACCGACACGTTTCGAACCGAAAAACTTTGCTTAAATTATACAACTTATTTATTTTATGAAATTATACAAGATAACCTACCACCTATATCAATACTATTAACAACATTACAACTTATTTGTTTTATGAAATTATACGAGATATGATTTTATAGAATAATTAAATTCAACTCGAAACTTATTTAACACTCTAAAATTAATATTAACTTGGTATAAAAATAAAAATAAAAATAATTATATATGGATGGGTTGGGTAAAACAAAAAATAATTATATATGGATGAGTTGGGTAAACAAATTTGTTACTGAAATTTCTATACCAATTATTACATACCATGTGTGATATAATATTTAAGGCTAATGTATATACTCTCAAATTATATATATAATCCACATCATTGTTATGCGTACCATAAATAAATTAATAATTACATCTTGAAGTTCTCTCTTGGTGGAAGAAAATCCACAAACAATGTTGTTCAGTCTGAAATGAATGTCATATTAGATTAGAATGGGCCCCTCAAGTAAATTGATAAAGCCATATATTCTCGTGTACACTTGAATATAGTGGGTCTTTGTCGTATTTGACTTTAGACATTGTAACCCTATCCTCTCTATGTACTTGCATTGTCATTAGATTAGAATGGCCCCACTCAAGTAAATTGATAAAGCCATACATTCTCTTGTACACTTGAATCCTTGAAAATAGTAGGTCTTTGTCGTATTTGACTTCAGCCATTCTAATCCTATCCTCTCTATTTCATTAGATTTTATAATAGATTCTAGTAACTTCATTGAAAATACTATGTATGTGATGTTGTCTCAGATGGTCTTCTGTATTAGATATAACTGCCCAAGGTAAAAACAATGCACCCAATAATCTTCAAGTGATGTGGCATCTTTCACATATGCAAAATATTTCTTGGTTGGGTAGATATTTTTCAAAGTCATGTGGCATCTTTCACATATGCAATTGTTTTTGGGTTAAGTAGATATTTTGGTGCAGAGGATTGGCTTATTGTGAATAAAATCATTTATAATTTATGATGGTGTAAAAAAATGGTGTAACCATTATAATAGTATGTAGATTTAAATATAACGAATAAATTAAAATATGTTTAAAGCTTTGCCAAATAATTAATTAAATATGTTTAAAGCTTTGCCAAATAATTAATTTATCATTTGAATAGTTATTAAATATCTAAATGTTAATTTTGATTTATAAATTTATAATATTTATATAAATATGATTTGGATTGGATTATTATATTGTTTGGTATTAATTTTAATGTATTTGGAATGGAAAAAGTAGAGAAATTAGTTTATGGGACAATTTTTACCGACATGACCCGGTTTGGAGAAACTAGGTCTGAAACCTTTCAAGAGCAACATTTTTTGGGTGCAAAACTTTGTCACTTTAGGATAACACCTTTTCATGTTATTCTACGCACAAATATCTTTCCAACTGTGCAAGAAGTGTCTCAATCGGAGTCCGTATGCAAAAGTTATGCCACTCAGAAGTTGACTTTCCTATTTTTACCCCTCTACTTCGGGAGGATGTCATGTCAGCTTCCATTATTCATGGAAAAAAGGCTAGCCACATGTTTTTGATGTAAAACGCTCTAGAAGAGTCTATAATGTAACTCTAGTTAAGAGTTGATTAGTGAAACTTAACCACTAGTAGGCTATCGAGTTGTGTTATAACCAGACCACTAGGAGGAAGAGACATTCCATTCTTTCGAGATCATTTTGTTCCATAGTTGAGCAAATATAGCCAAGAGAGATAGGAAGTAGAGCACACATAGAGGATATGTGCACTGTAGCAGCTCACGAGCCACATACATTACTTATTTGTATCTATAGCCATATTTCCAGGCAAAAAGAGAGCGAAGTGGCCTCAACTTCCAGCTGGGTTTTCTCCCGAAAAGGTTTCTCAGAGAGCATATTTTGTGTCTTATGTGTGTGTGTGAGCTTATTTTTTCGTTCTTTACTTTCTTGCATAATTTTCATTCACATGCATGCACTAAACACGGTTGAATTTGTACATCTAGAATTTTAATAAAACTGCAATAGTGTAAAAATTCAGTATTTTAATATATTATTATCAAATATGCTGTGACGAATTGTCCAGTGGAATACCTACAACAATTTATGGATCAAAATATATTTATAATATTTGTACATATTTTGAATTCATTCAATGCAATTGTCAATATATAAAATTTACTTAATCGAGGGGTTGAGGCGGTTGGGTACCCTAGCTGCCTCTCTTCTCTAGTTTGGACTGTCAATTGTGCTTGTGCTTATGCTTGTGCTCCATAGTCATTGCCACCTCACCTCACCGGTGTTTCGGCGACACGTCTGTGTTTGGGTGTTAATTCATTTCTGTTGCAACAACCATTCTTGTAGTCGTTGTTGCTTCCTCCTACATTGCTCATGGTTGATGTGGGTCTTCTTCTAATGTGGTTTGTCATTGTTAAGCCTTGAAGTTGTTATGCACTTCATTCGTTGTAGTTTTTTCTGTCACCTCTCTTTCCCTTGTGGGCTTCGTCGTTCTGCTACCATTACTGCTTCTTGATTTGCTCGTGTGTGTGTTGCGAGTTCTCTCCAATTGGGGTTTGCAAATGTATGCCATGAACAAGTTCTACGCTTTGGTCATGGCAGTTTTTTGTCACTACCTCTCTTTATTTGTTGCTCTCTACTCACTCTTTCACTGCTTGGGGTTTTGGCTTTTAGCTTTGCTTGCCAATGAGCTTCTGAGTTGGGTTTATGATCATCTTGTTATATGTACAGGGTTTTTGGTTTTGTATTTTTGCAATATATTCTATTTTTTAATCAGAATGTTCTTGAGTTGTATTTTGAGCTCTTTTTTGTGTTTTTGTGTGGTCCCTAGGATCAATGATGTAAAGATGCATGTCTTCTTATGAGAGATGTAGTTATTTTTGTGGTCACTACATGGATCTGGGTAGATCTTGTATGAATACACTCTTTCTCTGTATCTATAAAATGTAATTTTTATGAATACAAGTTTCTATGATTTGTGATTTTATAAAAAGTCGTTTCTAGATAAATGAGAGAAATAATTTTTAGGTCAATGCATTTCGAACCACTTATTGTGGTTCATCATCTTAATCTTGATCATGAACCACAATAAGTGGTTCCAAACGCATTGACGTAAAAAACATAATTTTATTTATCTTTGTAAATAAAATAACAGTTTTTTTTCCTATGAGGAAAATATAATATATATAAATATTATTTCAATAAATATAATTGAAAGCTCATAATTATATATTTATATATATATATTAAATTTTATTATTTTGTAAACAAAAATGATAAAATTATTGTTATTTTTAAATAATATATAACGCAATTATTATTAAAATTAAATGGAGCTATATTAAAACAAAAATCCAAATAAAGTCGAAACCGGTAAATTCTTTGCATTATTATTTAATGCGTCCAAAAAGCTGCTAACCATGGGATTCCTTGCATTATATTGTACTGCATCACGAGATCTTTTAAGATCCATTAGATTCCTTGCATTGTATTTTACTGATCTTTTAGCCCTTTTATTCAAATCTTGTAGAATGATTCAACAAAAAGACAACAAAGTTTCCTATTTCTCTTCCATTATTCTCTTCCAAAAGCTGTGTTGTTGATTAAGTTGATGATTGCATTTTATATTAAAAATTTTATGAAATTAAATTAAATTTTTAAAACCTTGGATGGTTGATTTAATAGGTTTATGATTAAATGCATTTTACATTAAAGATGATATGAGATAAAGCCAAAATTTATAATATAAAATAGATGTAAAATCACTTTTTCAAAATATATATAATTTTTAATTATTAATACTTTTTAAGAACTAACCATCTTAATGATTTACTTAAAATTACAATTAGAAGAAACAAATGTATGATTATTATTATTGTTTAAATGTATGATTATTATTATTGAATGTAAACAATAAGAACATGATATTGACTCACAATAACCTTACACATAAACGGATCATTTGGCATCGTATAAAGTTAGAGGCTATATTGTTCGGATCATTTGACATCGTATAAAGTTAGAGGCTATATTGTTTTTGTGTTGTTAGCTAATAATTTTCTGTAAGTTATAATAGACAACAATGAGACATTGGTTGGCATATTATAGACCTTAAAACCATCAAAATAATAGAGATATTTGTACAAGACAATGAGATAGAGACTAATATTATAATTCCACAAAAAAACCACGTAGGTGAAGTGATTGGGTTATAAGTACTTTAATTATGGATCATATCAGTAATAGATTAGTTGAATCCTTGACCATGTCATAGCTTCTATAACCTTACATGCTTAACATTGGTAGAGAAAATAGAGTAGTTGGAAGACCTACAGGGTATCAATGCTCAACTCCAAGAATGGAGAAAGCACTTGAAGGAATGGGCCCATATGTTTGACCAAATGATGAGAGATATGGAGAAGAACATTGAGAGTCGACAAGATTGTTGTCATTGCTAAATAAGTTATTTGTTGAAAGCTAAGACTTCCTTTGTGAAATTTTGGTAGATTGGGACAAGAGAAAATTTCAGCTTGTACACTTGGGAGAGAATGTCATCCAATTGGATAATTGGCAAGTGAATAACTTCACCTAGATGAGGAAAACAACTACAAAAATGGTTGTTAGATAAGGAAGATGAATTGGAAAAGCTCCATGCAATCATCCAAGAGCATAAGGAAGAAAATACACCTTTCATTGTCATTATTGAAGCCAACACCATGACTAGGATAACTTTGGTAGGTTCACTTTCCATAGACATTTATCAAGAGTAGCTTAGTGAATTTGAAATTCATACCAAAGGCATTAGTTCCAAACTATTAAGACATATGGTCCAATGATCAAGGGATAGGAAAAATAAGACAATGTATTCTAAGCCCCATTGTAGTTGCACTAAGGGACAAGAATGAAGGCACTGGGTTTCAATGGTAGAGGGAAAAAATACCATGACCATGAAGACCACTTTTGTAAACAAAAAAGGTATGGCATAGTTGCTATACTCACTATAACAAATCAGTAGCAACAAATGAAGAAAGCAACACACTACCACTCCATCCTTCTTGTGCTCAAATACAAAGGGGAAGTAATGAAGAAAGCGCAAAGGCTTGGATCACTTAATCCCTTAAAGGATGTGGAAAATCTATAAACAAGGGCCAAAAGGAGAACAATACCAAGAGGCCAACAACAAATCCGACATTCAACATTTTTCATTATTTTAAGAAGAAAGGTCATAGTTCTAACAAATATTGACACTCAAAGGTATACTTATTCTGTGGGAAGAAATGCCATCACATGGAATCTTTCTAGGAGAATCAAGGCATGTACCACAAGCCATATTCCATTTAAAGGAGGAATGAAAAGAATACTTCTTCAATCTAATAGCAATCTCAAAGGAACTCAAACAGGAGGAGTATGTTAACTAGCCCATGTAGCAACAAAAATAAATTTTACCACCATATTGGGTGGACATTGGGAAGTGAAGTATTGGCAACTCCATCTAGAGCTTCACCACAACCAAGATAATGGCGTGAAAAGTGAAGCCTAACAAAGATAAATAGCTCACTGCATCTCCAACTCAAGGAGGAAAAAGTGTCAAGGAGTGAAAATAGCATAGGGTTATGAACTGTGCACCATTAAATTGATAAGAAGTCAATAATTACAATCCACTTCAAGAAGGAAACCCATTTTACAATGAATACAATTATAAAACAAGATTTTATGATCCTAACACTAAGTCTGCTTGGTATATATATAAGAGACAAATGGAACAATTATAATGGTACAATGAAATGTTCTAGCTAACATAACAATATACCAATATAAATGTAATAACTCAATATCTAGGGCTTAATCAAGCGTTTTATGGTTAACATGGGATTATATAGGGTTTATCATGCCCCTTCCCTACAAACAATGGGTGTCATCAACACTTGATAACTACATGTTTTTTTGCATGAACAAATCATCTTCACATTTCTCCTCTTCCACTAGTAGGTTCTTCCATTCAACGAGGTACTTAGTATTTGCTTGATCTATCAACTTCTTAACGTATTTCCAAGATTTTTTCTAGTTCTAATCTTATTTTCCCTTCTTTGTTAATCTTTGGTAAAATACTTTGGATTGGTATTTTATCACCGATTACACTCTTTAAGTAAGAAACAAGAAAGATTATATGTACACATGAACATGGAGGAAATTCCAAATTGTAAGCCATGCTTCTAACCCTCTACAACACCTTATAGGGGCCATAATACCTTGGTGCTAATTTATTGTCCTTATTTTCTTGCCTGAGGGACATCTATTTATATGGTTGCAGTCACACAAATACCTAATCCCCCACTTTAAATTCCCTTTCACTATGATTTTGATTTGCTTGTTATTTCATCCTCTTTTGTGCTATAACAAAGTTGTACTTTAATACTATGAGAACCTTTTATTGGTGACCTATGTCATCCACCACTACTAGAGCCTTTACATTCCATTTCAAGAGTAATGTTATGGATGGAGGACGATATCCATAAAGTGGCATAAATGGGGATATTTTTTTATGAAGTATGGAAGGAAGTCTTATACCATCATTCTTCCAAGGGGAACCACGTGACCCATTGCATCTATTTATCATATGCAAAGAAACACATATGTCCTTCTAAATATTTCTTCACAATCTTAGTTTTCTCATTGGATTAAGAATGGTAAGATGAGCTATAAGTGAATTGACTACCCAAACAAGAAAATAATTTAGTCCAAAACTTTTCAATGAAATTGAACCTCTATCACTTGCAATAATCTATGGCATTCCAAGTAGCTTTTGGATTATTTCCATAAATTATTCTACCATTGCACTTCCTTTAAAAGGATGAAAAAGAGAGTGAAAGGCATATTTTTTCCTCAATGTATGACTACCATAATGACGTAATTTCCTTCAAATTTAGGAAAACCTGTAATAAAATCCATTGAACTTCTTCCTAATGTTGGCTTGGTATGACTAATAGGTGTAGGATCCCCAGTCTCTTAATTGTCTCTCCCTTTTTCTGTTGGAATACAACACATTCAATCCCAAAAAATTTCACGTATACTTTAAGACCCACCAAAAAACATTTTTCGTGATCCTATGGTATGATTTCAAGAACCTTGAATTTCCTTCTACAGGAGAAGTGTGTAACTCCAAAAGGACCTCACGTTTGAGTTGAGAATTCTTAAATAAACATAAGTGATCCTGATACCACTAGAAGTCATTCTTCCACATAAATTTTTCTACCTCATTAGGTTCCTCCTGTAGTTATTGAATGGTCTTACATTCCTTCCCTTATTGCTTTCATTATATCCTTATTTTTGGCTACGTGGGGCCTGACCCAGGTTCAACGTTAGTTAGCCAAACAAATCGCTACACTACTGGCCCTTTCAGCGTCAGCCCGTAGAGCGCGGACCAAAGTCTCCCCTGAAGCAGTATGGGGGGATGCTGGAACCAAGTTTCCGCACCCTAAGGTGGTCGTGATGTCCGTTTACACCCTCTTTTCCTACTTTCACGCAGGTCACTAAGTTCTAGGGATCTGTCAGTCTAGCCCTTTACTCTACCCTTCAATACCTCCACGAAGGAGTACGATTGACCTTCGCGCAGCCTTAACCCATGATTTAGGTACTTTTGTGCCGCTATGATAGTAGGCTATATAGGTTCCCAAGTTATCCCAAGTGTAGTGCTTATCTTACTAAACAATCACAATTAGCGCTGCGTAAATATATATTCATACTTGCATTCAATTAGTTAATACAATCACATACATTCACGCATCACATGAACATTATGAATTAAAACCAAAATGTAATATAACCAGATGCATTAACAAGAAATAGATACACAGAATTTGCAGAATACTTCTCTTTATCGATATCTTCAGATTATTACAGGCTCTATCCACTTTGCGCACAAAGCTGCAGGGGTCTGTGCACTCAATTGCAGACTTCTACCCTAGGCCTCTGTGCACTCAGCTACAAATCCTCTACCTATGCTAAGACCCGAAAGACTTATACTTTGCTATCAAGACTCTTTTCTCCTTCGCTTAAGACTTCTAACTACTTAGAGATTACTTACTTAATTGCTTTTATACAATCCCATGGTCTAAGGACCATGGGTGGATCTTTACAACTAACTTTACACTTTACAAAATAAGGGTGGACAACCCTTTATGACTCATGACACCTTCATGCTCTGTGACCACAAAATGCGGAGACTTTACAACTTTATTGCAAAATTTGACCCAAAACATGGGCTTTTAGCCCCAAAACTGCCTTTGGGGATCCTGTTCCCAATAGGCCCCCAACACAAACATCATGACTTGCCCTCGAGTTACTCTACGTGATCCGGGGAGATATTGGTGGCCACCCACTAATTCCACTTGGATCCCCACCATTGCTTCTTTCAGTTTTTCAATTTCCTTAATTATAGCACAATTTACTATTTTTAGCAGTTTTTCGGGTCCTAAGCTTCCAAAGCCATTTTGAGGCCCTAAACGACGTTTTTTGGGAAATCTATCACCATATATGAACTTTCTATTAAGATTTCAAAATGATATTACATTAGAAGTGGCATTTTCCAGAACTGAGAGTTAGATCTCCATGATGCAAGCATGTCGAGATATTTCTCGCAGATGCAAAGCAGGGAGCTCAGACTCAGACTCGACTCAAACACATGAGAGTTAGATCTCCGTGATGCAAGCAAATCGAAATATTTCTCACAGATGCAGAGTAGGGAGCTCAGATTCAGACTCGACTCAAACACACCAAATGACTATAGAACTCTGAATGCCCTTCTCTTCATACAATGATGGTATTTATAACATCTTAGCAAGTTAACCGATTAAAACTTTTACCGGAAACCTGTGACAGGAGGAATCTACTTTCGGTATGAATATCTCACAGGAAATCATATCCGAAGGACTAATAGCAATACAAACTTATAAGATTCGGGCAAGTGGGTACTACCACCTGTTATCTTGTCCCTTAAAGGCAGAGCCATATGGGGACCGAATCTGACACTACCTAAAAAGCAAGATTATATGATCTATAGACAAAATGGCCGGAATCTAGGGCATCGGCTCATAATAATTACAAAGTGGATATTTTAAAGAAAACCCACAAAAACTAAAATGTACATGATATCGAATGAGTGATCATATACATCAATCATTATTATATTGCCATTCTTCTGAAGCAACATATTCTCTGTTGGCCTCATCCATTTCTAGTAATTTTTCTATGTCATGAGCAAATATATCATGAGGCAAGGCATCTTCAAGCCATGGTGGTGCTTGTTCCAAGAAACAACAATAAAATGGAAAATGGAATACATTCACTGGTTTCAGCCTGGGATCTGTAGAAATCTCTCCATGGAAGCTGACTTTCACACTGAATGATGGTTCATCTTGTTGTCTATCCTGTAAGCCTACTTCTGTGCCAGAATAAAGAAACTCAAATTCTACAGTGTAGTCGTGTTGAGCAACAATATGGATTTCCCAAATTAAAGTGCTAATGGTTTCCCGGAAATTAAAAGGACAAATCCGCTCACCCCTAAGCATATACTTAAACATGAACAACTTAAACCAAGGACTCCACCAGTTATTCCCACTATCCAACTATGTTGCATATGCAATAATTCTAACATAACCATGTATCCTGGCCCTCTGGTGGATGGAGAAATAATCTTGCCATGTCCAATTAGTATGTTGGACAAAACCAAAATAGATGGGGACTGGTTCTCTAGACAGTGAATAATAGACATGCCAAGGTCTATCTCTATAAGGTAGCTCACTATTATAGGCTATCATACCAGACTCTGAATCAAACCAAAACTGCAGAATCATTTGGATGACTTCTACTAGTAATGACTTGATTCTCAAAACAAAACAATCCCAACAGAATTCATATTTACACTGACTACAAACTAAGATTGAACAGATTCTGGACTGATAGACACTAGACTGGACTGGACTTTTACTTGAAGAACTTTCTCCTTTGTACAGAGGTCTAAACATCTTGATGTCTTTGATTTCTGGAGCTCCTTCTCTTGTCAACATGTCTGCCAGAGAGCCCATCTTAGAACCCTGGTATCGAAATCAAATCCTTCTAGCCAGAGAGCCCATCTTAGAACCCTGGTATTTCCTTGTTCTAACAGTTTCTTGTTGGACAAAATACCTTTCATGTGTTTTAGGTTAGTTCTAACTAAAAATCTGACACTTTTTAAGAATAGTCTAAATCTTTGAATTCCTCTTTTGACAGCAAGTATCTCTTTGTGGGAAGATGGATACTTGGCTTCTATGTCATCAAAAGTACCATAGGCATATGCACAAACAAATTCTTTCATTCCGTGTTTCTGTAGTAACACTGCGGCCCATGTATGATTAGATGCATCTGTTTCAAGAATAAATGGGAGATCAGTGTCAGGCAGTTTTAACTTGGGAAGTTCTCTGATTTTGCTTTTTATGTTCCTTACTGCCATAGTCATTTCATTAGACCATTCGAATTTTTCTTTCTTCAGCCTTTTCTGCAGAATCTTAGTATCTTCAGATTGCTTTCCATACAATTGACGGATGTAATTCAAGCAACCTAAAAATCTTTGAAGCATCTTTTCATCAAGGAAAGTATAAGGAAATTTCAGAAGGTGAAGAAGGATATGAGGTTGAAGCTCTATATGACCCTATTCAATATGCAATCCTAAATAGTCTATTCTGACTCTTCCAATTTGAAGCTTTTCTTCTGAGTCAGATAGAACTAAACCATGCTTGTACACCATTTCATAGAATTTTTCTAAATGAAGCTTATGAGTATTTACATCCTTACTAAATACAAGAAGATCATCAATATATACAATCACATACTCTACCCCTCCAAAAATATCTTCCATGCGCTTTTGGAACTCAAAAGGAGAATTCATCAAACCAAATGGCATTACTGTCCATTGGTATTGGCCATGTGGAACTGTGAAGGCTGTTTTATATCTATCATCTGGAATGATACCAATTTGCCAGAAGCCGCTTTTAAGATCAAATTTGCTAAAAACATTGGAATTGGCGATTTTGGCAAGCAACAATTCTTTATTAGGAAGAGGATACCTGATGGGCATTAGAGCCTCATTCAAAGCTTTGTAATTAATTAACAATCTCTTCTTTCCACATTTCTGCTCACTATGTTTGTTGACATAAAAGGCCAGACATGCCCATGGGCTTTTGCAAGGCTCAATTAGGTTTTGTTCAAGTCGCTGTTGAATCTCCTATTTGCACAAATCTTGTTTAGTAGGTGACATATGATTAGAACTTGCTTTCTGTGGTTTAAGAACATACCCTTCTTTATAAGGTAATGCTACAAAATATTTTTCTCTGGTCCAGAAAGCATCTGGTCTGCTTGTTGTGCAATCATGGTGTAGTTTATCTAAGATTGCTTGCAATGCTTTTTGGCCATGTATTTCTGCATGCTTGACAATCTTTTGGATTTTGGTAAGATCTTGCATAGTTTCTTGCAGATTGTCTTCTTCACTAGGCTTGACCTTAAGCTGGTAATCATTCTTTGTAGGAATCATAATCGGTCCTTCAACAGTAGTAAATGTGACTAAGTCTTTGCCAAAGGTGACTGGAAGGAATCTTTTCAAAAAATCTTGTCCCAATAGGACATTTGATCTTGTATCAAAACTGTATAAAGTAACATATGTCTGTACATGATTTAAATAGACAGGAAAATCAAGGGATATATGGTTAATCTCCATTAACTCTTTATTTACAGCTTTGAAGGACAGTTTCATAGGCTGCTAATAATAAGAAGGAATTGCACCAAATTTGCAGCAACTACACATAGCTCCATAATCAATTTGTGAATCTAGGGTGTATTCCTTTAAATTTGGCAATTTTATTTTCAAAGGAATTACCATTTTATCTCCTATTCCCATGATATTTACCAAATCCACTTCCTTAGATTTCATGGGCATTTCTTCTAGAATATCCCTCATGAGAATTCTTGTTAATTTCGAATTAGCATCATCATAATCATAAATAAGACTTTGAAGTTTAGCTGATAAGTGCAATATTTCTGATCTTGTTAGTTTAATAGATGATTCCAAACTGCTAATTTTTTTCTTGAGAGTATTGATTTCATCCATACCTGTAACTTGAGAAGTTTCTGTAATATGCAATGGTTTGAACATTGAATCAAACTCTCTTTCAATGAAATCCTCATCATCAATTATTCTTTTGGAAGGTAATTGGTTTTCCAAACTTTCCAGCTTTTCTTTCAATCTTCTTCTAGCTGTTAATTTGGACGGTTCAAGCTATGCTAGCTGTGTCTTAACCTCATCAACCTGGTTTTGCAAATTGTCTATTTTGTTGAAGTAAAACATTTTAATATTAGCAATAAAAGTTTCATTAGAGTCAGAAGAATCATATTCTAAATTTATTCTTCTGATATTAGGTAAATCATCATTATCTGAAGTAGAAGAATCACTGGAAATTTCAAAATATTCTCCATCTGAGTGGGAAATGAGATCCCAATCCTCTGGATTATGGATTGTAGTAAAAACATCCATGATCTTCAACTGTTTCTTGTTCTCTTTCTCTTTGCACGTATTAGCATAATGGCCTTCTTTTCCACATATAAAATATGTTACTTTTTTAGAAGGCTTTGCTCTTTTTCTGAATACTATCCTCTTATTTTTGGAAAACTTAGAAGGATAATATTTTCTTCTAGGAGTATACTTATCTGTTTTGCATAAGCATGAAACTTTTGACACTTTCTTTTTTGATTTGCTACTACATCCAAAATCATAAGTTTCTGCAAAATTATTACATAATTTTGTACTGAAATGCATCTGCTTCTTAAAATTCTTTTTAGCTTTTTCTGATGCACACTCTCTTTGCATAATAGAAACTATCATTTGATGTATTGCAGCAAATGAATAATTCTCAATTTTTACTTTGTTGGTCTCAATATACTGATTAATCAAATATGGAATTTTTCCTGGCATTGAAGCTATATAATACCTCAAATAAGAAACATTGTGGGCATCTGCTGCTTGATAAAGAAGTTTTTGTATAACACAACAGTACAGTAATCATGCAGATAATCTATGTTACACAACCTTTGAGATTAAAAGACTTGACCATGATGTATTGAATCTTTTGGTACTACCCCCACAAATTCATGTTTTAAGGCATCAAAAATGGCTTTCAGGGGATCTGTTGGATGTTCAATGATATTGCCCATTTCTTCTTCAGACAACTTATCCCACCATTGTTTTAAAATGCCAGTAAAAGACCAAACAACTTGTGTGACTATATCAGACCATGGTGCCTTAGTTTCAACTTTTCGTTGTAGTGCCCAAGCATGGACATTATGCAAAACTGTTATTACTTCTTCACTTTCCATGCAATCAATATTTACCAAAAGTGTATTGCCAAATCCTCTAGCTGATGGATTTTCAAATTTGGCAAGGATACCTTCTAAATTGTCTCTATATCGAGAAAAAGGACTATCTGCAGATGCTTCATGTGCAAAAGTATCCTTGTCACCTTTCTTTCCTTTATGTATGAATGTAAATGTATCACCTCTATCTCTTTTAGAACTAGTATCTCCTTGAGTGGGTTCTCCAGGAGTCCTGGTAGCATGAGTGGTAACACCAAACATGACCAAAATTTGTGGAGCAGGTGGTTGGCCATTTTCTACAAAGGATTTAAGGCTAACATAACCTTTTGGTAATTTCAAGCTTTCGATAGTAGGAAAAGTGGTTAGCCTTTCTCTCATCAAGTCCGTTTTTTCTCTAGCTAACATTATTCCTTTTTGTACTTTCTGAATCTTAGCAGTATCTATGTTATCTATGCTTTTGAATAAAATACTTATAAGAACATCTTTTGATTCATCTAAACTGGAAGAAAACTTTATTTTTGAACTTGAAAGATCTACTTCTCTATAATGAGGTGGGGAAATAGGTTGTGGTAATGCATCCCTTAAATGTTCAAGGGACCTGGAAATAATTCCCATGTTGGAATTGATATCATTTAGTTTCTGTGTGTGCTCATTCTGTCTTCCCAAACATTCATTATAATTATTGTGCATTTTCTTTATATGTTCTTTGATTTCTAGCACATCTTTGGCTATGTCATCTATGTTTTGCAGCATACAAACAATCTGATAGTTTATATAATTATGCATTTTCTCTGTTTCAGTCTGATCTGCATCTGACATATTTTTCATCTGTATCCATTGGAAATCTGACTTTAGAGTACCATTCTTGAAAGTTCTTCTAGAGTTTGCAGGCTCTAAATATCTCTCATTAATCTCTGCTGTTAGATCATATTGAGCTCTGTGAAGACTAAAGCTTTTAATATTAGACAATATTGTTTCATGCTTTTGATCTTCTAGTTGGAAGCTAGAAGATGTACCTGATACACAGAATTGGCAATCATCAGATTTATGGGTTAGGGGTTTCTTTTGATTTCTTTTGGCAACAGAATATATTGGTGGAACTGGAGCTGATAAAGGAGCAGGAGAAGGCATAATTAGAGGAGGTATTACTGCTTTTGTACTGTCTCTATTTCCTGAAAATGAACATCCATCCAAGGTAGTCATAGATCTAATAAGATGAGGGCTTGTGAATTTGAGACTAGAAGAACCATCAGAATGTTTGACAATAGACAATTGCCTAGGTTCTTTTGCTATTTGCAGTTGAGGATATTTTTGTGATAATGGAATGTAAGTACTATTCCATTCATCAGGTAGAATACATTCTATAAATCCTATCTGTAAGGGGGCAGTATTACCGGGCCCGACTATTATTCCTTCTTTCAAAACTCTTGAACTCAATTTTGGATTGAGCGGAGGCATTGTGCTGGAAACAAATCGGAGACAGATAGAAGACTGGAGCTGAGTGACCAAAGCTTGTGGGGTGACATTGAAACCATTGAACTGAATATAGGCATTCAGAAACTCATTTATATATGGTATCAGAGCCATCTGGTTCTTTTTCTAAGCAATTTTCATAATTATCTAGTTCTCCCATTGAAGTCGTATTTGTCCCTACATTTGTTTATGAGTTGAAGTTGGCGATAAGACTTTGGTAGAGAGTGTTTGAGGCGACGGACTGCCATGTTTTCTTTCCTGGAGCGCAAAGACTTTTTCTCCCATGTTCAGGTGCATACTTATATTTAATCTCAATGGCTAGTTCTTTGAATGAATTTGTTCTTCAAACACCCGAGGATAAGAAAATTGCTAAGCAAAAGAGATGGTATTTTCTGAATAAGTATTTGAACAAAACTTCTGAAGAAAAATTATATGATGAAAAAGTTTTAGTTCAAGAATTTGAGCCACAACAAAATTGGACATTTGCCAGAGATAGAAGTAGACAAGTTATATAAGATCCCTACTTTTCAGTTCAGAGCAACTTAGTTATTCCACTTTACTTTTGTAAATATTCCTATTTCTACTGGTCAGAAAGTCTACCAGGTTCCTTTAATTAATAGAGAAGATATTGAATGGGGTTTAGAACATGGGTTCAAATATATTCATATAGGCATGATTCAGTTTGGGATTAATCCTCTTGTCAAACCAAGATTAAATATTTCTTGCCTAACTTGTGTCCTGGATACCAGAATGAATGATTTTAATGATGCATTGCTGGGAGGTTTTGAGAGTCCTCTTAATAACGGTCCTGTCTGGTCGTCAGTAATTCCCAGATATCAAGTTTCTTTGAATGATCCACCAGTGATTTTCTATCTAAAATCATATTTTTCATCATAGTCCTCGGAGAGATCTTTCCAACGGGCTATCATGCATGTCAAACGGAGATAATATGACCAATTCACGGCCCCAGGAAGTTGGTTGTCCAACTCACCCCAACGGGGCCCACAAACTCTTGGTTTTACATCTCCTCAGGTTAGGGTTTTGGTTGTTTAGAGATTTCTCTTATTGTTTCATAATAAAAAGGCCCTTGAGCCTCATTGTAATACAGTTCAAAGGCATGTAGCCGCCACATATCTTCTCAGAGATAAGCTACCTTTGCCCTAGCTGGTTTATTTCCATTTCTGTTTGTATGCATATTTCAGTATTTTACCTTAATGAAATGAAGAATTATTTCCGCTGCATATATGTCTTTATGGTTATGTCTGTATTTTATTACGTTCCTGTTTAAATCCAGATCACTACGGGCATGAATATCTTAACGCGAAGAACTCCTAGCTCAACCTGTATGACCACAACTTTGGCAGTGCACTATGCAGCCACTTGCTTCGCTTCTTTGACCATCTACTAGGTCACTGCTCCTGAACTGTCAGCTGGAAGCTTCTGCTAAGTTGATTGCAAATTTTCCAACTTTCCTTCAATAGAGGTTGTGACCGTGTAAGCCTCATCCAACCAGGGCTTCAGTTGCGCCTTCAGCACTGCCTCCTTTTGCTTCACTGCATCTACCTATTCTTTCAACTGCTTGGCCTCCTGCAATTTTGCTAGTCTCTGTGTGAGCATGATGGTTTGCGTTGTGCCTTGTACCTCGTCATAGCATTGTTGTAGTTCTCACACTTTTGTCTCCAGCTGTTGTACATTAGGGTCCTCCTGTAGGCTTGTCAGGACCTCGAATGACTGTTCAAAAAGTTGTGTGCAGTGTGCTACTGCATTGTTGATCACTGCTATCACCTTTGTGAAAGTGGTTGCGCTCTTCTCCTTTACTTCTGGTGGACTTGAAGGTTGGGCGTTCAACTATAATTCAGTAATTTGTAGGTTCAACTCCAGCTGAACCCTAGCCATCTCTGTGCAAGCATTGTGCACCCCTGTAGCAAGCTTACAGATGTGCACCTTGATTGGTTCTTCCTCAGGAATGGCCAAATCCGAGACCATTTGGCATGCCTCCTCCACGACCTAAATTATACGCTTGTTTTGGTCGGTTACCTCGGTCACGATGGCGATGAAAAAGTCTCGCTGTAGGGCCATATGCTCATTGTTAATCCGCTGCTCATTGATCACCTATAGAGCCTGACGTTCATGGGCTCTAAGCTTCACGATCACTCCATCCTGTAATAGGCAGAGTGCCTCACTAGGGAGTGCTGCCGAATACAACCATACTCCCTTGAGGGCACTGACAGTTGGCCTATCAGCTTCCTTCTTCGTGGTCAGTGCTCCATTGGGCAGAACTATCACATTGGAGACCTTTGCACATAGCATCTTGGCATCTCCTGAAGTGCTAATAGCAAGGCTGGTGGACATCATGCCAGCCTATGATGCACGAGTCTGCAACTCCTGCAGACCTATCTGGATGGCCCAGAATATTAGTTGTTGTTGCTGCTCAAACTACTATAGGGCCTCTGCGCTGACATCTCACACCGTATCTCCAATGTCATGCAAATCACCCTCTGTGAGGGTGATTGGGTCCAACGACGTCTTAGTAGCCTTGGATTTCTTCCTCAACCCTCCTTTCTCTTGTTCCCATGGACGCTTGATGCATGTGGATTCCGCCTGCAGGTCCGTGTCGTGTTGTTCTGTTTGCTCATCCGTCTCTTCCTCTGTCTCGGGAAAAAGTGACCACATGCCTTTGTCAGAGCGTCGCTCTGTTCCACCTGTTTTCTTCTCCGTCTGCTAGGAAACATCACGCTTCGTCTGGGCCTTGTCAGTGACCTCCTTCTTCCTCTTCTCATCTAGCTGTGCCATCTTGAGCTTGGCCTCCTCCTTCTTGCACTGCATGGTGGACTTGCTCACCCCCGCCACCAAGTCTGATGTAGTGCACCACTCGGCCAGACATCGAACAAGTACTGCATCAATGATGTCATTCGTTTCCAAGTAAGGCAATTCATACCATGTCTGCATCGTGTCCTTCCACACCCTGATTGACACATGGTGAAAATCTGCCTTGAACTCTGTGTACCCCTGCAGGTTGGAAAACAAAGTAAGCGACAACTATGGTTTGTGATTGATGGCCATGCAGATGTTCATCTCCATCAAGATCTAGAAGATCTTGATGTCCTTGATATGTTGTGCATCCTTGGTCGCCCACAACGAAGTGTACTTCACTGCTTCTAGTAGGTTTGGTGTGAGCAAGGGGAATTGAATATCTTCTGGTAGCTCCCATGCTACCAACACAATAGATAGCAAGAGCCACGTGTAATGGAAGGTATTGTTGAGCTCCCGTGCCTCGCGACAGTTCGCAAGGAACTCACCATAGAGATAGTGCACCCAATTGAACTAGACTCCTTCGGCACATTGGGCTGCTAGTGCGATGACAGGTGATGACACCTCATCTACGTGACACTTCCTCATCACCTTTCCTGCTAAAATCTACGTGGCCACCTTGACTGTAGGGTCACTGATACTTGAGATGGCATAGCCTCACGACTTCTTCACAAGCTCAAATTTTTCCTTCATGGCCTCCACAAGGGCCTACTTGCCACCTTTTCTGCCAAACATCATGGCTAGAGTTTCTCCTATGTAGGGCAACTGTGTGATCCTATGGATCAATATGTCAGTGATAGATATTAGCTCCTCTAGCCACAGACACCCATCATGCACCAATCATAGTAGCTTCTTGATGACCAAGAGTGTAATCGGGGTGTGTTTTAGTGCAACACCCATAGCATGTTGAGAAGACCTGCCTTGTCTACTCCTCTAAGCCACCTCCGTGCTTCCAATGTGGTCATCCCAGTGGTTGTGTCAATAATGTGGCGCATCAGCTACTTAGTCACTAAGTACGGGAACTTCTCATGGTCAGCTAAGTCCCAATCTTCCAGCTTTAACAGAGGAACCCGTCCTAAGCATGGTCCTTCAAAGACAATCTCATCTGACACCAGAGGGGTTTACAAGGAGACCTTGCTCTCGTCAATGTCCTTCAGCACCTTGGTCTTGCCCTTGCAGAGGGATGTACTCAGGCAACCGAGTAATAGGGTCAGCACCCTGGACTTTGACATCCTCCACGTCTATCCCCAAGTTCTCATCATCCATCGAGATGTCCTCCATTTCTTCCTCCTCTAGCTCCAGGTTAATGGCCTTGCCCTTTTCTTGTATGGTGGGCTTGTCCTTCAGTGGGTTTCTTCTAGGTGATGCATGCACCAATATTGCAGGCTGCTTTCCCTTTTTATCCTTTGCACTCTCCTTGGTTGGGGTCGGCTTCGATCTAGGTGTTTGTGGGCATTTGGGAACTTCCGCTAATACTTTTGCAACCACGAGGGAAGCTTCTTCTGCCTCCCTAACAACCTCCGGCACAGCCTCCTCAGATGTCACTGCTTCAATGTCCATAGATTCTACGGGTGTCGACATGACATTATTCAATAGTTCTCATGTCACCTCTAGTAATTATTCAAATGCTGAACTTGCTATTAGAGCTTCGAAGAATTCTTGGTTCATGTGCGCCTAAGAGATCAACACCTCAATTCTCAAAATGGCAAGTGTTTTTCGCTAGGTAACCACCTGTAACTTATAGGGAATTTTGAATTCAAATCCGACTGTTCCCTCCACATTCAGTTCATTAATGCTGGGTTGGTAACATATTTTCAAGGATCTAACCCATAAATTCCATCTTAAATTCCAGTCTCCCACTCCATTTGGCCACATTTCTACCGTCAAATCATGAACATTAACTTTAATGGTCACTTTCCGACTGACCTATGTGATTTCTCCTTAGATAACGTAGCTCCCTTCGCATTGTCGCGATCCCTGTGACACTTCCTTGCTTCGGACAATCCTCCAATCACGTAGCTCCCCAACCCGGGTAGTGTAGTTTATAGTCTCGAGCCTCCTTTCAGTTGCTTGGAGCACTAAGACTGTGATACCATCATATAGTCACATGGCTGGACCACCGATGTATGGTTTCAATTGGTTGCCATTCAACTTTCCTAGGAAGGGATCTCCATGCAATTTAACCAACTGAATTGCTCCACCGTCAGTAATCTCCTTAATGACGTAGGGCCCTAACCAGTGCATTTTGAACTTCCCTGGAAATTGATCAAACTTATTGTCAGATAACAAAACTAGATCATTTACCTTAAAGGTGTGCAGCTTAATGTGCCAATCATGTCATTCTTTTTCATGTTGCTTTTGGACCTATTGGTGGAATCTAGCTAGAAATCTCTCTTCCTCCAGCTCAACCAGTTGTGCGAGCCTCTTTTCCAGGGCTCTGCGATCCATCATACCCATTAGTGCCACTATGCATAGACTAGGCACAATGTATTCCATGGGCATCACTGTTTCAACACCATAGACAAGCCTAAAGGATGTTTATCCAGTCAACTTCTTGCATGTCATCCGATAGGACCATAGTATTGCGGGTATGTGTAGGTCCAATCACTTCGCTAAGCATTGCAAACCTTACTTAGCACAGTTTCCACCACCTTATTGAATGCTTCCACCATCTCATTAGCCTGTGGATGATAAGGCATGCTCTTCTAGTGATATACCTGGAATTCCTCCATCAGTGCGCTAATCATCTCATTCAAAAAGTGCATACCGCGATCACTCATTCGAATCTTTAGACACCCAAACTTCCTGTAATACCCAGTATGTCCTAAGGTTGTGTGTAGTTGTTTCACACTTCTTTCCGCCTCCAAATTAAGTATCACTGTGATGTTTGTGAGATCTACCATTAGTCCCTATCTACAAACCACATGACCCAACAGAGTCCCAAACGGAACACAAAACAGGCACTTATTCAGATTGAGCGTGATCTAGTACCTTCGACAGGTATCTAGCATTAGGTGCAAATTTGCCACATGGTGTTTCACTAGCCCAAACATAGACCAATCATCAAAGTAAACTTCCAGGAACTTATGAATAAATTCCTTGAATGAAACAATGACTACGCGCGAAAAAATCACAGGCACATTCTTCAATCCGAAAGGAATTGCAGTGCACTGAAAACATCCCCACTCAGTCACAAAGGTTTTCTTGCTTTTATCCTCCGGCACGATTTTGATCTGATGGTACCTCGAGAACCCATCATTTAAGGAGTACACTTCCTAGCCACCTACATTATCCAATACCTCATTGGTGAATGGAGTCGAGAAAGGATCATGTATGCAAGCATCATTCAACTTCTTGAGATCTACGCATATCCTTATTTCATCCTTCTACTTCTTTTCTTGTACCACCATTGGGCTTACTCAATCAAATTCTTCTACAGGCTCAATGATGCTTGTCACAAGCATCTTGTCTAGCTCTAAGAATACCTTCTCCTTATACTTCAGATTGAGACAATAAGGTCTTTTCTTAACTGGCTTCACGTCAGGTTTTAACGTGATCTTCATAAAACCTAGGTCTCCTATTATCCCTTTTAGCTCCGTAAACTTGGTAGGGAACAAATCCTAGTATTCGAGGAGAAATTCAGTGAACTTATCCACCATCGCGTCATCTCAGTAATCTCCAACCTTCGCGAATTTGGGCTCTTCCTCTGTACCAATAATTACCTGTTTCGTTTTCAGTGGTGCGGTTATATCAGGATTCTTAATCTACAGTACCTGAACCTCACAGTGTCCCTCTATTTTGGGGATGTTAATCTTTCGTGGATCCTCATCTTCTTCTTCAGTAGTCACATTATAGCATTCTAGTGCATGGCTCAACTGAGTAGTCTAATCAGGTTGAATCAGATCCAAAGGATTCTGTGGTATCCTAAAGATTGATGCTTTCACTTCTTGTAGCGCTTCGTCAATACAGTCAAACCCATCTTCAAGGCTGAACATCATTATGAATCCTTCATGTAGAATATCCCATTCACCTTTACCATGGTGGAGCTCTATTTCCAAGTAACAATTCATTGGGATGGCATCCAAGGTATGACACAACAAGTGCACCCATTCTGGTTGGAGCTTCACTCCATAAGCCTAAGCCAATTTGGTCAAGTGTGTGCACGGATCATCCTTCCCATCATATTTGTCTATCATTCATACCTTCGGCTTCCTAAAGTGTGTACACATCATCCTCCTACACTCATTCCAATCACCAAACATACCCTTGTGCATACCCCACCATCTTGCAGGCATAGCATGCAATTCCCAGTCCAAAGCCTGGAAGTGCTGCTTCTTTGGTACTTCCCTCTCAAATACATCCAAAAATACATCTACATCTTTCAGGCCATCATGTGGGCAAATTTCTTACCTCTGACGACACACAACGTAGCGACTGGGTCATCATGTTATAACTTAGCGTGGTTAATTCATGTAGCCGATTCTGCCAGCACTCTAATTCTTCATCAGAGTCTGAGGTGAAGGAACTCTCATGATCCCATGTAATTCATCCATCCATTGTTGGATTCACCCAATCTTAGTCTCATGTTGTTATCTTGTATATGCAGTCCAAATCATCATTGCTCTCATAAGCGTGGACTGGTTCAGTATAGCACGGTCCTTTAGCGAGATCTAGGGGTACTATTACGCAGAGCGATTTCTTCTCAAATACCATCTTTCACTTCTTTAGGTTGATTACCCTGTTCATATCAGTAGCCCAATCAATTCCAAGGAGCGAAGGGTAGGGGTTTCTGTCATCCAAATTTTCTATTACTTCAAATTCAGCCAACGCGCTCGCCCCTTCAATATCTACATTCATTCTTTGCAACTGGCCCATGGGGATGATCTTCTGCTGATTTTCCATCCTTAATTGAATCATAGACCACTTCAGTGCAGTTCTTCCCATCTGCTCCCAAGTCTGCTTTGGTAGGGCATTCGCAACTGACCCCAGATCAGAAATAACCTGATCCATTTCATATGATCCTATATGCACCGTCAGTCTCATCTCTTGTCCTGTCCTTGCTTTATGCTTACCAATCTTCTATACCACACACGGTTCACCTAGAGTGTTTATGGCACATCTATTTATAAGCTCCTGTAATCCCTTTATAGCCTTTCTATCGTGCATCAGCTTCATGCAGGTTTCTAGAATTGTCGTAAGCATAGAAGGGTCCATTTCCTGATCAGGCTTATCCTTGCTTCCTAAGGTGGAGGCCTTAGCAAAACTCTTCTTTGCTTCCATGAACATTTTGTGTGCATGCTCTAAGTCAAACTCAACCTCCTTTGCCAGAGCTTTGTGAACCCATGTGCTATCTTTGGGATGCTTCCCCTTATCGCCACCCATTACAATTCCACTTTGGAGTACTATATTCACATTCGGATCCTCTTCGAAAGGCTCAGACCTCATCATCGACAGGTTTCGAGTCATCTGAGGTATTAGCGCTCCCTTATCATGTATCCTTGCTATTACCATAGGACAGTCTTTTGTCTCATGATCGCACTGAGTACAATATTTGCATGACGATCACGTAGGGTTAGTGCATTCACAGGCATAGTGTCCTAGTCCTCAGCAATTGTAGCAGATTAGTTTTCCCTGACCTCCCTAGGTCCTCCCCTACTCCGGCCTCATCCGTGCCCCTGAAAGCTTATTTGTTCCATCCCTGTGCTCTGGTCAAGGGGGCGCATTTCTACCTGAACCCTATAGGCACGACTTCTGTCCATCATCAATTCATAACTTCTGTAGTTGTGCTCATCATGCCCTACTAATCTGTAGAAGTTGCAGAAAAGTTGTTGTGATATTTGTACAAACTTTTGCAGCAAATGACAGTTATCCATCATATGTTTTCTTGCTACTTAACATATAGTGCACCACAATGCAGGCTCTGTGCTCGTTCCTACTTGAGCTTCCAACCTCAAAGGCATCAATCCTCCTCCTGCAATATAGTTCACAAAGACCAGGCAATGGTCTTTGTCATGCCCCTGGCCTTTATATTTCAAGAACCATACCTCTTAGCGCACCTCCGGTCGAACTGTTATGTCTTGCTTCAAACTTTTCATTTCAAGGCAAAGATTTTTCAACTATGCATGGATCTTCTGAATCCCTAGATTCAAATCTTGCATCGGTGTTTCGTGTAGTCTCATTGCAATATCCAAGGCCTTTGCCTGAGTTGTAATCTTTTGTTGTCACAACACAACCCTTAGGTGTGGCAAGAGCGAAGCCACAAACCACTCACGGTGCTGCCCATATGTTAAGTTCATATTAGCCTTGTGGATTTTGCACTTCAACCTCTGATCCAATTCCCAAGGTGTCTCACCTGGTTTCATTGCAATTTCCTTGAACCCTACAATCAACTATGCCTCGGATTTCGGCTTGCTGAATTCTTTATTCAGCACGGTCTAGATGTCTGCCACTCCAGCGTTTGGGTTATCATTAGAATACTTGATGTACCACGTTAGCGCGTGATCCTGCAAATAACTAAACACTGTTACATTCTTCATGTGATCATTTGTAATGCCCTGAGATTCCCATACAGCTTTCATGATGAACCAAAACTAGCTTGGGTCCTCATTTCCAAAGCCTTTAAACAAAGGTAGCTTCACTGAATTTTCCATGTGGAACTATGGTGGAGGTGGTGGTGGTATGGGTGAAGTCGCAGGTGATGGTGGTGAAGTTGGAGGTGGTGTAGGTGGAGGTGGCAGTTGCGGGAATCCCTATCTTATTAACTGAATTTCACTTCGCGGAGAACCCTGCGCTACTCCCTCTTCATCACCTAATGGAGGTGAAATCAGCGGGCTATACTCAGGACCCTTTCTTCCTTCATTTTTGTAAGTCTTTCCACTTCCATAGCTCCAAACATCAAGGTAGCTGCATAACCCGTTTTTTGCACAATAACATCTTAATCCAAGTATTCAAAGGCTTCAAGTGCTTACCTCAAGAACCTTTGAAAAAGTGTCGCTGCGCCTCATTGTAACTAACTGAGGTATTGACCATGAATTCAATCACAAATCTTCTTATGATGTGATCAAGCCAATGATCAACAACATGGGCGATCTTATCCTCAGAGGCTTCCAGTCTCTGTACTAACTCTAGGGTCTAGACAATAGGACCGTCAAGTCTCCACCTTTCTTGGCTATCTGCTAACTTCATGATCCACTCGTATAGCTCAACTAGAAAGGAACAAAAAAAAAATCTTGTGGATTTATGTATATATGTACCTGTCTAGCCATTGTTCATTTATCAGTCATGGATTTTTGTTCTCCTGCGCCACGAATTCATGTATCTTCCTGTCCAAGCAGTCTTCAATCTCTTTCTTAGTTGGATTCCAGTGATACAACATCACATATCTCTTATGCAGAGTCTTAGCAATGGAACCATTTCTTGGCTGCATGGGGCTTGACTCAGGTTCAACGTTAGTTAGCCAAACAAATCCGCACACTACTGGCCCTTTCGGCATCAGCCCACATAATGCGGACCAAAGTCTCACTTGAAGTAGTATGGGGGGATACTGGAACCAAGTTTGCGCACCCTGAGATGGTCGTGATGTCAGTTTATACCCTTTGTTCCTACTTTCACACATGTCACTAAGTTCTAGGGCTCTATCAGTCTATCCCTTTATTCCACCCTTCAATACCTTCATGAAGGAGTACAATTGACCTTTGCGTAGCCTTTACCCATGATCCAGGTACTTTCACGCTGCTATGACAATAGGTTGTATAGGTTCCCAAGTTATCCCAAGTGTAGTACTTATCTTACTAAACAATCACAGTTAGCATCACATAAATAGATATTCATACTTGCGTTCGATTAGTTAATACAGTCACATACATTCGTGCATCCCATGAAAATTGTGATTTAAACCCAAAACGCAATATAACCAGATGAATTAACAAGAAATAGATACATAGAATTTGTAGAATACTTCTCTTTATTGATATCTTCAGATTACTACAGAATCTATCCACTTTGCACACAAAACTGCAAGGGTCCGTGCACTTAGCTATGGACTTCTACCCTAGGCCTCTGTACATTCAGCTGTAGAGCCTCTACCTACACTAAGACCCGAAACACTTAGACTTCGCTATCAAGACTCTTCACTCCATTCTTCACTTAAGACTTCTAATTACTTAGAGCTTACTTACTTAGCTCCTTTTGTACAATCCAATGGTCCATGGACCATGTGTGGATCTTTACAGCTGACTTTACACTTTACAAAATAAGGATAGACAACCCTTTATGACTCGTGACACCTTCGCACTTCGTGACCACAAAATGCGGAGACTTTACAACTTTATTACAAAATTTGACCCAAAACATGGGCTTTTAGCCCCAATATTTTCCTTAGGGGATCCTGTTCCCAACACTTACTCTTACACCTAGTCAAGTTATGTAATGTAAGTAGCACATAGTTTATCTATTTTTTTATGATTAGTTTTGTTGTGCTAATAACAATTACATATTTATAAACATGTGCATGCTTATTGGTTCTTGTGTTGAGGTTTCATTAGCTATTTGCGTATACAACCAAGTAAATTTCCTTAAGTTTAAAGTGACATTCATGAGAAAAATAACTTTAAAAAAATACTAAACAAAAAATATTCAGAGTACAACAAACCATCAAAGAGACGCATTAACACAGTGTTTTGATGAAGGAGTTCACCCCTCATGGGCTACATCTCCTTGGTCAAGCTTCCATGATATGGGCCTCTATATTAGCTCAATGTGGAAAAAATGATATTTACAAAGCTCTATGGCTCCTTATACCTGCACCAATGTGTTTAGAATGTCGAAATTAGCTAAGCACATCTCTTTCTGAGCTCAAGTTGATATAAAATTGACTTCTCTAGAGCTTAGTCAGTATTTTCCTACATTTTCTCCTGTAATTCTATAACATCTCTAGTTAACGCTACTAAATTTGGTGGCAGGACTAAATTTTGGGGCACCGCCAAAATCACCGCTAGTTTAAAATCAGATTAATTGATTGTTAAACTGTTCTTAATTAATGTTAAAACAAGATTAGCTCTAAAAAACCCGTAACCTTCGGCGACAATGGTGAACTGTTCAAATGGAATGGTTAAGTTGCATTAAAAGTTGTAGTTATGGTCCATCAGAACTGTCGGAGCCAACTAACCATTAGGCATTATGATCTGTCGTTCACATGCTAACCGTTGGAGCTGTGGTTTGGATAGTCGTTTGGTTAATTGACCGTTGGAGGTTTCATTCACATGGGAACTCTTAACCGTCAGAGTAGAGGGTTATATAGCCATTGGGGTTAAAAAAATCGTGACCTCTAGTGTTTTGAAGTGTTGTGTTCACATGGGGAGAGGGTTGGCCTACAGGTTGACCCTCCCCTAACTGCCAACTCCAATTCCAATGCAACTTAAATATATGTCGTGAATACGTTGGGTAAGAAACATTGTGTAGAGTGGACGGTTGAGGCATGAGGTTTGTATGCAGTAGGTTGTGGGTTCAACCCCAACTTCTGCCAATAAATTTTGTTCAAACATATATATCCAACCTGACCCTTGGGAGGTGCCACATGGCGGCCTCCAGGCTAGCCATGTGGCATTCTTCCATTGGTCTAAAATCAAACTAATAAAAATGTGTCGACTCACCATTGTACAACCCAACCAAATGATGATACTTGTCCAATCCTGATTCATCGTTGACTAACATTGACCATGCCTAGTCACCTACCAAGTTAGCAGTATAGACTACTAATTGTGTAGTGACTGGGCATTGCTTTTTGAAAATTTTGCATGTTTAGCAAAGTGATCAAACACAATAAATTTCTCATACGAACTTGGTTTTCGACGAAATGAGTTGCATTAGGATCGCTTTTCCAAGACAGATGCAATCATTTAGGTTTTGAGACAATCTAAGAACTTTGATTTTTGAGCTAAATACTGAGCACCTTATCATTCCTCCCCACTAGAAGCCTTTTGGATCCCAAAAGATATTATCAATTGTTCAATAGATTAGGGTACAGCTCCCTCACCTTCTTGGTCTGCAACCATTTGGCTTGAGAAGACTTTTTTCCCTTGAGTCCCACTCTAAGGTATTCAATACCCCCTCTCTTTGAAGTTCTGGTTCTTTTGTCAAGGATCTTGTTGAAGCTCATCTAGATATTCTGGCAAGAAATCATCAATTGATGGCAAATGAGCATGCTCTCCTTGATCATGAATCAAAGGAGGCTCAAACAATCTCAAATTCTCAACATTAACAACAGAGTATATTTGCATATAATGAGGCAAATCAAGCTTAAATGCATTTTTACCAATCTTTTCCAAAATTTTAAAAGGTCCATAACAAATTGGTTTAAGCTTTTTACCTTCCCCTTGAAGTCTCTCTTTGCTAATATATAACCAAACTTCGTCTCAACGTGAAATTTGTGACCAACCTGGCATTTTTCATGCCTTGCCTTGTAGTTTCTTTGACTTTTCTAAGGTTGTTATTGCACTATATGATGTATCAACTAAATTTGCTCTAAGAACTTCCTTGCCTTATCGATGTCACTATGACCTTCGATGGTGACATATTTCTCAAAGATCAAGTCCAATGGTGATCTTGGAAAGTACCCATAACATGCCTCAAATGTTGATGTGTTTGTGGAAGAATGCTTTGCCTTGTTGTATGTGTTGGGCATGGGATTCCCCGCAAAATGTTTTTGGGGCTCAAAGCCCAAGTTTTGGTCAATTATATTGTAAGACTCTGTGAATTGTGGGTGTGGAGCACGAAGTCTAGGACGGGTCATAGCGCTGTCTGCCCTAAAATATTGTAAGTTAATGTAAAGTTGTGTCGGCCTACCCATGGTCCGTAGACCATGGGATTGTATAAATAGTGCAAGGCTCTAAGTTGTAAAGTTAGTTAAGTCGGGATGAATAGATGAATGATGAAGGCATGGTTCAAGCTTTGATTTGGATCTTAAGTGTATTGGATCGTAGTAGTAGTAAGAGGCTCTACAGCTGAGTGCACAGAGGCCTAGTGGAGTCTGCAGCTGAGTGCACAGGGCAGGATTGGGTCTGTAATTGGGATTGAAAGCTAATAAAGAGAATTTTACCCTGTGCATCTATTCTTTAATCAATATTTTGTGGTTATGCATTACTTTTACTCTGTCTATTTACTACACGCAACTAGATAAATGCTTGTATGAATGCTTATATATGAAAATAATCTAAGTAATCAGCTAACAGTGCACAATTAAGGAAGACTTGGGTAAATAACATGGGTTGTGTTGCAGTTAGACCTGTGCGAAGATAGTATCACAGGGCGCGGGGTGCCCGCTGGTGCGCATAGCACAGTAAGTGTGAAGGTTGGACCGCATGCCAATTCCATCATATCAGACATCCCCAGGGTGTGGAAACCCGATTCTAGCACCCTCCCATACAAATTTGGGTGAGACCTCGGTCCACGCTCCATGGATTGTTGCTGAAAGGGCCAGTAGCACTAGGATTTGCTTGGCTAAATAATTTCTGAACTTGGGTCAGGCCCCACTAAGCCAACAAATGGTTCTGTTGCCAACACCAGGATCTGCATAAAGGATGTTTGATGTCGTGCCACTGGAACCCTACAAATAAAGAAATTGAAGAGTGGTTGAACAGGAAGATTCATAAGTTCGGGGTGCGAGAAAAAAGAAATCCGCAAGTATCTAAGGAAAAGTGGTTGGATCGCTACTTGTACACTAAAAGCCACGAGATTTTCTTTGCATCTTTTCCGTCGGAGTTGTATGAGTGGATCGCAAAGTTAGCAGACGACCAAGGAAGGTGTTGGTTCGACAAAACAATAGTGTGGACTTTGGAATTAGTGTGCAAAGTAGAAGCCTCAGAAGATAAGATAGCACGAGCTGTGGACCACTGGCTTGACTAGATAATAGGAGGATTTATCACTAAGTTCATGGTAGACACGACTGTTAGCTACAACGAGGCAGATTGACATTTTCACAAGGGACTGTGAGGTAAGTATATTAAATCTTTAAACACTTGGATTAAGATGTTGTTGTGTGAAAAGTGGATTATGTGAATAAATTAATTTTTGGGACTACGCAGAGTGAAAATATCTACAGAAGCAAAAGTAGTGAAGAATTAGAAACAGTCCCTTGATTTCACCCTCGCAAGAGAGCGAGGATGAACTTGCGAAGGTTTCTCCAAGAAGCACAGTCAGTTTGATAAGGCGGTGAATTATGCATTTACCACCTCCATTCACACTACCACCTGCTTCACCCCCCTCACCTCCATCTCCACCCACTCCACCTCTACCACCTCCATAGTTCAGTATGGTGAGTGCAATCAAAATACCTGTATTCAAAGGAGTAAGGAATGAAGATCCGGACCAATTCTGGTTCATAGTGAGAGAAGTATGGGAAGCACAAGGTGTCACGAACGATAATATCAAAAAGGCTACATCAGTGAGTGCATTGCAGGATCGCACATTAACGTGGTATATCTAGCATTCTAATGACCACCTGAATGAAGGAATTGCATATACCTAGAGTGCGTTGAATAGGGAATTTAGCAGGCCAAAATCAGAGACGTAGTCAATCATCAGGTTTAAAGAGATCGCGATGCTTCTGGGTGAGACCCCCTGGGATCTGGACCAAAGGCTAAAGAGTATGATCCACAAAGCGAATATGATGCTAATGGATGCCCAACATCGTGCATGGTTTGTGGCCTCACTTACGCCACACTTAAGGACGATGTTGTCATAGTAAAAACTTTCCACCCAGGCCGACGCGTTGGAGATGGAAATGAGGTTCCATGAGATCCCTATACAAGACCCTAGATTGGGAGTCCAACAGATCCACGCACAACTATAGAATCTATGTCTAGAAATGCAAAGTTTGAAACAGGAGAGGGCACCTCGGTCAAAGGCGTGTGAAGAAGTATGGTGCATAAAATGCAAAGGCTAGGGCCACGACAAAGATCACTATCCAGTGTTCGCAAACTACTTAGCAGGAGGAGGGCCAATGCCATTAAGACCAGAGACACAGGTGGGGATGAGTGCGACATCTGTGTTATGGTGCATGATCTTCCAGATAGGAGGAAAACACAGCATAGATAATTGTCATCTATTGTAGAAGTATATGCAGGCGTCCTAGTAGTTGTTTTGTAATTTCTATAGGTTAGTAGGCCATGACAAACACACCTGCCGAAGCTCTAATGATGGATCGGACCCCTGCCTACAGGGTACAGGTAGAAACGTGAGCTCTCAACCCAAATACAGGGATGGCACACACTGGGTTTCAGCAACGCGGTCAAGGTCAAGGTGGAATGGGACCAGGGAGGGGTTACAGACAGATAATCTGTTACAATTACGGAGGGCTAGGGCATTATGCCCATGATTGCAGGAACCCAACTAGCATATCATGTTGGTACTGTACTCAGTTTGATCATGAGGCAGAAGCTTTCCCTACCCTGATAGCGAAGATGCATGAAAATGGGGTACTCCAGCCCCCTCTAACTCAGAATATACAAATGATGAGGTCTAAGCCACACAAAGAAGACCCAAATGTAAACATGATGCTCAAGAGTGGTATGACAATGGGAGATGATAAAGGGAAGCAGCCAGAAGAAAGCACGTAGGCTCATAAGGCTCCTACAAAGGAACCCAAGTTTGATTTAGAACATGCGAAGGAGACATTCATGCAAGCTAAGAAGAGCTTCACGGAGGCCTCCACTTTAGGTACTAAGGATCAACTAGAACCAGGGATGGATCCTTCAATGCTCACTACCTTTTGGAGACATGCGTGAAACTACTCTGCGACAACAAGGCAGTTAAAGGACTACAAGAACTTACCACTAGGTGCAGGGGGTCAGGGGAACTGCGCAGTTTGGAAATTGGGGAAGCATGCCTTGCACACTGGAAGGGAAATGAGGTTTATTGCATAGTTTGGTGAGTATGAAATGGATCAAGTAATCCTAAATCTGGGTTCAGACGTGAATGTATTACTGATGCAAACATGGGAACACATGGGCAAACCCTTGTTACAATGGTCCCCTATTCAGATATGAATGGCAAACCGACAAAAGCTTTTTCCCATGGGGAGGTTGCAAGGGGTGATAGTTGATATTGACGGTGCGAGTACGCATGCGGATTTTAAAGTGATAGAGATTTTTGATGACAACAATCCCTATCCCGCACTGCTAGGAATAGACTGGGCCACCAACATGAACAGAGTCATCAATCTAAAGAAGCACAAAATGATCTTCGAGAAAAAGTCAGTACGCGTAGTAGTCCCGTTGGACCCAGCCAAGGAGCGCACTACACTGAACCAATGTGCAACAACAATAGTAACGATGATCTTGATTGTATTTACAAGATAACTACATGAGACTAGGATTGGGTGAATCTGACTACAAATGGGAGAATCTCATGGGAGCGTGAAAGCTCCTGCACTTTGGATTCAGATGAAGAAGTGGAGTAATAGCAGAATCGGTTGTATGAAGTGACGATGTTGAATTGCAACATGATGGTCAGATCATTGCATTGTGTAACAACAGAGGCAAGAGAGCTGCTTACATATGATGGATTGATAACGGTAGATGAATTTCTGAGAAAATTTGAAAGTGTAGTACCAGAACAAAAGCGGTTCGATGCATTGAGGTGGGCACTACATGCAACAGCCGCACGATGGTGGGGTACACATCAAGGAAATTTTGAGGACTAGCACGGATGTAGAAGGATGATGCACCTATGGCTTGGAAGTCCCCAGCTTTGAATAAAAGTTGGTCAGCAAGGATGGAGCAACTTGCATGCCCACTTTTATCGATGGGTACAAACATGTGATGTACAACCTGCACAAGCACACCCCAACCTCAGGACCGAAAATTTGAAGAGGATGCATCAATAGGAAAGGTGAGGCTCACTACAAATGTTCCATGTGGAAGCATTCAATGAGGTGTGCGGAGTCCTTAACAGGGTTAACCAGGTGAGACGAATTGAGTGGGACCTGCACGTGCCAGTGGTTCGATGGGCCTATAGGACCATGTGCAAAAACCTGAGCATGGAGATGATTCCAAAGCTACGAAGTAGAGTCAAGATGATAATTTCAGAGGAAAGGAATCCTCACGCAATAGCTCCCACATTTGGGATAGTATGTGAAGACCAGGATGAAGGAATTATGCAGCTACGTGAGAGAAAATATATGTGGATTCAGGAAGCCATTCAGTGAGGGAACCTTAGACTTCGTAAAATCGAAGAAGATCGGGTACGATTGAGGAAGAGAAGCATGTTAATGGTTGTTGAGATAAAAAAAACTGGAAATCGAAATCATGCAAGAATGTCTCGTCGATAAACTAAGAATGACAAGACAAGATATAAACAACCATACTACTACATTAGAAGATTGTCGCCAAGAATTTATGACTATGCTACCATGGCTTCGACTACACCTTACCAAACAAAGTAACTAGGGGAGCACACCGCATAAGGGAGAATGTGCAGTGCACACTGTCGTGAGGGTAATTGAGGATTGCCCACGGACTAGGTTGGAAGGTAAATTGAAGTCTCGCATAGGTGGTGTGACCACCTGACTAGTCATAAGGAGCATATTCTCAACGCTCCAAGTAGTTGAAAGAGAGCATGGGACTATAAAAGAGTATGTGTGGGAGCTGCGCGATAAGGAGGTTGTACGCAGGATCCACATGTCATAGGGGCCGCGCACACGCATAAGGGGTTGCGCTGCCATGCGGGTAGGCTAGGAAGTGACCGTTGGTGTCATTGTTCATGACAAGATGTCCAATTTAAGACAAAGAGGAGCAGGTGGTGGGAAATTAAGACACGGATTAAGAGATATATTTGGGACGATCTGCCGCCAAGAATGCATTAATGACTCAGAAGTGAGGGTAATGGTCAAATTCAAATTTGAAAGATGCTATAAAACTACCAAGGCTGGCCATGAGACAACACTTGTTCATTTGAGATTTGAGCTGTTATGAAGAGCACAAATTGTTGAGTGCCAAGCAGTGTTTGAACCCCCAAAGTCACAAACAACTACAAACAGTTCGAACAAGATGACAACTACTAGGATAGGTGTGGGTTTTGTAGAAAGTACCATCGATGAAGCTGCATAGAGCCATATGGCACAGGTGGGGGATGCAACAAAAATTATGAAATCACCTCAGACACCGAGGCCCAAGAAGGACAAGTAGACAATGGCACCAGTCTGCATGTCCCCACGAAATCTGTGGTTTGGTAAACTTTCCATGGAAGAAAAATGTAAGGTTGTCAACCTTGAGATAGACGATGAGGAGGAGGACCTATAGGCCTTCGTAGATGAGATAGAGGCGGATGAAGAGATGACAGAAGACATCTAGCTGGTGCGTGCTGCAGCACAACTGCCTAAGTATGTTCCTCCATGGAAAGGGAAATTTAAGGTACCCAAGGATTTGGATACCACTAAGAGCGCACTCCAAACCCTACTCCTCCCAGATGGAATTTTGTTTGAAGGCTCGACCCTGGGCCGAGTGCTCACAATGAAATTTGAAGACTGGGACCTTGTAGATGGTTAAAATTTCCCACATTTACAGATTGAGAACCTCATGAAACAAAGCAAGGAGGGGTTTGTTACAACACTAGAACCATAGAAATGGTTGTGCGGCGTGGAGAAGGCTAGGCTACTCCACCTGCTATGGATTCCGCATTTTCACCATGCACTGATTACGATTTTTGTCATCAGGCAGCTGCTTTGCTTGGTACATGATGAGTACTTGTGGCTAGAGGAGCCCATTCCCATCACGGCGGAGCTTATCCACTAGATTTCTCGGCTTCCCTGAAAGGGAAAGGACCCCATGGAGATAGCTGGCAAAAATGGAGATTTGATGCTCGCAGAGGCCATGACAAAGAAGTAAAAATTGGAAAAAAAGAAGAGAGGCTATGTCATCAGTAGCATTAAAGACAAAGGGGTGCACGTAGAAATCTAATTGCTGGCTAGAAAGGTTATGAGAAAATCTTGTGGCGATGAGGTAGTAACACCTGTAGTTGCGTTGGCCAAATAGTGTGTGGAGGGGGTCCAGTTCAACTGGGTTAATTTCCTCTATGAGAAGTTTTTGACTAATTGCAGGGAAGCTCAAGAGAAGGGCAAGACCTTCCACTATGCATGGTTTCTCTTGTCCATCTTATTGGTGACAGTGAAACTGCTTGAGGACAATCAGTTTCCTCATATTGAATAGGACTTGTCGGAGGCTGCCAAATATGTGTCGTTCTGGGCTATGAAGGACGCCACGCGGATCTGTGAAACTAAGATATTTTTGGTGCTTATGGAGGCGAGCATCCAGATGTGGATTAACAGAAGGTCATGCCTATCCCTCATAGTGTACAATAGTTTACGAAGCTTTGCAAACTTCAAGGCGGATATGCACAATGTGTATATTAAGGCATGTAAGGATCCAGCGTAGAACTAGACCAAACTTCCTTTCATCGCGATTGATTATGTCATTTTATCCATGCTCGACTCATGGCCTCTCGAGTGGCGTACCTCGGATCTAGCAGAGCACGATAAGACAATGGTACAAAAAAATAAGGATGCCACCAAGCTATTGGCTCAACAAAAGCGTAACGAGTAGTTGGCCGTGGGGGTAAGGGCTGTCCGCGAGGCAACGAAGGCCACTGTAGAGTAGACCAAGGCCGTTTAAAAAGCAACAGAAACACATGAAACAGGGGCCACCACGACACAAAAGGAAGGAGGCCTAGACTTGACCACAGGACAGGGAACAGAGGACACAACGGAAGGTGCATACCCAAGCATGACATCTACACAACTTATGGAACAAGCAAGCCCATGAAAGAAGACCAAGGCTTCCAAACTAGACAGTGAACCTATTACACTAACAAAGCATGACCTCTACGACATCGGTGACACAGTTCTTGAGGTCACCAGGGAAGTGCTCCAGGAAGCTATGACAAAGTAGCAGAATGTGTTGGGCGTCCTCAAGGTGTAGCTGTAGGAACTTTAGGTGTGGCCCCCATAGGAGGGAACAGTAGCCGCCCATGGCGCCATAGGTACATCAGCAGTGGAGTAGTTGCTATGGGCCAAAATGGCCAACACCATCGTGCTATTGGAAGGAGCACTAACAATAGAAAGCACAAAGGATAGAGCTATGGTGGGCAGGATCAAGGGACTTAGCCTAAACATGGCTACCCTTCCACGGGATACATTATATCAGCTATAGGACGGAGTGAAAGTAGAACTCCAAGCGAGGGAAGGACGCGTAGTACAGATGCTCAACAAACAGAGAATGAACATCGAGAAGCTTAGTCTACAACACGATGAAGTTCTGGTGCAGAATCAACAACTGGAGAAAATAGTGGAGGAAGCATGTTGCCACATTCTAGATCTAGGAATTGCGATAGACCTACCAGTGGGAGTGCAAATTCGCAAATTGGCCAGTGGATTCTGTGAGGCAAAGGAGGAAGCAACAAGGATATAGCTAGACCTCAACCTTCAGATTGTCAAACTGCGATTAAAGGCGCAGTCATCCATGCCCCCGGAAGTTAGGGAACAATGCGCTAGTGCTATCCAAAAAGGGTTGGAGGAGATCGGATAGGCAGTACAAAAATGCACTACTATGTTGGAAGAATCCTTCGTGGTCCTCACTTCGTTACAGGAGGACCCCACCATACAGCGCCTGGAAACAGAGGTGCGGGAGCTTCAAGTGCAGTATGACAGTGTGCACGGAATGGTGCAGACAATTGTCCTAACCCAATGGCTGGTGAAGCTACAGCAGGCAAAGGTGTTGAAGGAACAGGTGGATGCCGCGCAATAGAAAGAGGCAGTACTTAAAGCACACGTCCAACCTTGGATTGATGAGGCCTTCCTCATCACTATTGACATCAAAGGAAAGCTTGCACAGAAGAAGGTGATGCATGCCTTACAACAAGGATTTTCCCCTGACAGTGAGACTTCGGCTGAAAGAGTAGAGCAGATCCAGCAGATAACAGAACAGTGCGTTGTGGACCTTCTCGCAGCACAGGCACAGTTGGAGGGGCTCCATGCCAAGATCACCACACTAGCCAAGTGACTCGGGATGAGTCACGATGATTGTGTTGGGGGCTTTTTGGGCATGGGATCACTGCACCACCCGAGTGACTTGGGACGAGTCATGATGATTGTGTTGGGGGCTTGTTGGGCATGCGATTCCTTTCCTTATCGATGTCACTGTGACCTTCGATGCTAACATATTTCTCAAAGATCAAGTCCAATGGTGATCTTGGCAAGTACCCATCACATGCCTCAAATGGTGATGTGTTTGTGGAAAAATGCTTTGCCCTGTTGTATGTGTTGGCCATGGGATCCCCCACAACATGTTTTTGGGGCTCAAAGCCCAAGTTTTGGTCAATTATATTGTAAGACTCTGTGAATTGTGGGCACGGAGCGTGAAGTCTAGGATGAGTCATTATATTGTCCACCCTAAAATATTGTAAGTTAATGTAAAGTTGTGTTGGCCTACCCATGGTTTGCAGACCATGGGATTGTATAAATAGTGCGAGGCTCTAAGTTGTAAAGTTAGTTAAGTCAGGATGAATAGATGAATAGCGAAGGCATGGTTCGAGCTTAGAGTTAGATTTGAAGTGTACTGGATCGTAGTAGTAGTAAGAGGCTCTGAAGCTGAGTGTTAGAGGCCTAGTGGAGTCTATAGCTGAGTGTGCAGACCCCTGTAGCTGAGTGTGCAGGGCGGGATCAGGTTTGTAATTGGGATTGAAAGCTAATAAAGAGAAGTTTACTTTGTGCATCTATTATTGAATCAGTATTTTGTGGTTATGCATTACTTTTACTCTGTCTATTTATTGTGCAAAATTGGATAAATACTTGTGTGAATGCTTATATATGAAAATAATCTAAGTAATCAGCTAACAGTGCATAATTAAGGAAGACTTGGGTAAATAACATAGGTCGTGCTGCAGCTAGAATTGTGCAAAGACAGTATCGCAGGGTGTGCGGTGCCCGTTGGTGCACGTAGCACAGTAAGTTCGAAGGTTGGACCATGTACCAATTCCATCATATCAGACATCCCTAGGGTGCGGAAACCTGGTTAGAACCATCCCATACTACTTCGGGTGAGACCTTAGTCCGTGCTCCGCGGACTATTGCCAAAAGGGCGAGTAGTACCGAGATTTGCTTGGCTAAATCATTTCTGAACCTAGGTCAAGCCCCACTAAGCCAACAATATGCATGATGAATGTAATGCAACTATTCATCCCACAACTTGGGATGTTTTCTGCAATATACTCTAAGAAGATGAATAACTGTTCTATTGACCACCTCGATTTTTCCATATGTTTGTGGATGAAGGGTTGTGCTCTTCTTTATCTTTGTGTCCATCATGTCCCACAAATTTGACCAAAAATTCCCAACAAATCAAGAATCTCGATCACTTACAATAGAAGTAGGAAGACCAACATGAACCCAAATTTTTTGGAAGAAAAGATGAGTTGTTTGTTCAGCTGTAATTTTCTTTTTACATGGTGTTAATATGCACATCTTGTTGAGAATGTCTACACTACATACAAGTATTCATGACCTTTCCTTGACGATGGAAGACCTCCTACAAAATCCATTGAGATACTCTCCCATGGATGTGAAGGTACCGAATGTGGACGTACCGAATGTGGAGTGTATAAACCAAGTTTCCTATTGCTAGGTTTACTTGTAGCACATAAAGAAGATCCTCTTATGAAACGAGAAATGCTATCCAACATGTGTGGCCAATAACAATACCTTTGAATATTCTCTATTGTCTTGTGTACACCAAAGTGTCTAGAAATCAATGAAGTGTGCACCTCCCTAATGATACTATTTCTTTCTCCCTGTGGAATGCACAACTTTCCAAAGTGATACAACAAACTGTTATGTACATGATAATCCAACTCTTCAATTTGATTTCCTTGACTCAAGCTTGCATATACTTCTTGAAATTCACTATCATTTACATATTGTTCTATGTAACTTTCATGCAAAACAGAATTATGCTTGATTATAATAGATGAATTTACAATAGGCCTTGAAAGCATATCAGCTACCTTGTTGTAGATTCACTTTTTATACCTAATAACCAAATGAAATTATTGTAGAAAACCCATTCATCTGAAATGTCGTGATTGCTGCAACTTTGACTATGACTGTAAATAATGCAATGGTTTATGGTCAATATGGATGATGGTCTCCTTCCCCATCAAATAGTGCTTCCATTTCTTAACACTTTGTACTAATGCATAAAGTTCTTTGACATATGTGGGATATATAGTTACATCTCCTTTAACGATTTCAGAATGAAATGAAATGGGCTTACCATGCTGCAATAGAACTGTTCCCATGGCATAATCGCTTTCATCCGTTTGAATCTCGAATTCTTTTCTAAGATCCAAAAGTGCTAATACTAGTGTTGAAATTATCTTTTTCTTCAAAACATCAAATTCTTTCTGATGTACATCTCCCCAATGAAATACTTTCTTGACACTTGTCAATGCATGTAATGGAGGAAAAATTAGAAATAAACTTTCACCAATATTGTGCTAGCCCTAAAAAGCTTCTTACCTCTATAATTGTATTGGGATTGGGCCAATTTAGAATGACCTCAACCTTAGAGGGGTCTATCTTCATCTCACCTCCTCCAACAATGTGTCCCAAATACACTAAAGAAGTCTTTCCAAATTCACACTTCAACATCTTTAAAAATAATTGTTCTTTTCTCAAGACATCAAGTACTTTGTTTACATGCATGATATGTTCATCACTTGACTTGCTAAATATGAGTATATCATCTAAGTAGAAAATGAAAAAATCACATATAAATAGTCTCAATACATCATTCATTACCCTCATGAAAGTAGTTGGAGCATTCATAAGATCGAAAGGCATAACAAGCCACTCAAATGATCCTTGTTTAGTTTTAAATGCAATTTTCCAAATGTCTCCTTCAACTATCCTAACTTGATGATAACCACTTTGTAAATATAACTTAGTGAAATTATTTTCATAACTCAATTGATCAAGCAAATCATCAATTCTTGGGAGTGGACAACGATTCTTTACCGTCATTTTGTTCAGTGCATGGAAATCCACACACATGCACCAAGTTCCATCCTTCTTTGGAATCAAGACAATGGGGGAATGATCCAGGTGGATATTGGTGGCCACCTACCAAGTCCACTTGGACCCCCACCATTATTTCTTTCAGCTTTTCAGTTTTCTTAATTGTACCATAGTTTACTATTTTTAGCAGTTCTTTAGGTCCTGAACTTCCGGAGCTGTTTTGAGGCCCTAAACGATGTTTTTTGGGAAAACTAGAAGCAACGTGGGTCCATGGACCAATGTTTCTCTTCCCAAAGTTGTAGTTATTGGATAGATCTTTCTAACGAGATATTGTCCACATCAAACGGAGATCATATGCCAAAGTTATGACCCCAAGAATTTGATGTACCAATTACCCAAACGGAGCCCACAGTTTGGCATTTCATCTTCTAGGGTTAAGTTTTTGGATGTTTAGGGTTTTCCATTATTTCTCAACAATAAATACGCCTTCGAGCCTCATTGTAACATAGTTCAAAGGCATGTAGCCACCGCATCTCTTCTAAGAGATAAGCTACCATCGCCCTAGCTAGTTTATTTCCATTTCTGTTTGTAAGCATATTTCAGTGTTTTACAATAATGAAATGAAGTATTATTTCTACTGCATCTCTATATGTATGGTTATATATGTAATTTTTTGCATTCCTATTTAAATCCAGATCAGTGGTATCATAGTGGCCTTCTCTTTCTCTATCTTTCTTTGCATGTCCCCAACGAGGTCATGATATAAGGAGTTAGGGCTTGAACTAGTCGAACCTTTGCAAGACGAGCCTCACAAATACCAATGGCCTCACATGGCAGATGAAAAGAAAGATGAGGGGGTAGGAGATCATATCAAAATGTTCCTCGATGAAGCCTTAGAGTGACAAAGTAACGCGATGATGGACAACTTTTCCCAAATCCTTCAGTGGCTACGCAGGGGTGACACATCTACTTCTAGCAGCTACTCTGGAAGCGCCCCAACCTTTAAGGTACAAGTTAACTTTGACACTCCCATATTTGAGGGTCAAATAGATGTAGACACTGTAGATAAATGGTTAATTTTGCTAGAAGGGTATTTTTCTGTTTATGATTTTTTCGGCTGAGAAAATATTACTTTCGCTCTTCTCAAATCCACCCCTCACGTCAAGGACTCGTGGGAAGCCTACTGCGAGCAAAAGGATGAAAGTATGGCCTCACTATTTTTAGCTACACCCACTTGGGATTCATTCTGAACTGCCATCAAGGAGTAGTACTACCCTGTCAGAAGCTATGATGGTTAATACATAAAGTGGACCATCTTGCGATAGGGAAGGGACCAAGACGTGTCAGAGTTTACCAATATTTTCCATACCCTTCGCACAAAGTTGGGTATCAAGGATTCATAGCAGCATTTGGTACTCAAATACCATGGCTGCCTACACAAGTACATCTAAGAAGAAATAGAATTCTTGAACATCTCCTAGCTTGGCACGACATATTGATATGCCATCAAGATTGAGCAAAAGTTTAAATAGAAGAAGTGAGACTTTGGATCTGCGAATCCGAAGCAAGGGAAAGGTGCCCCCAAACTGTAGAACAAAGGACAAAGCTAAGGCAGGGTGGCCCAAGACAACCGACCAAAGCTGCAAGCAAAGAATAATGTCGTGAAGCCGAAAAAGGACACAGGAAAGTGGTGTGAGTTCCATAAGAGCTCCACTCACAACACAAGTGAGTTTCGGGCCAAGCCATCACTGGTGGCTGAGCTAAAGGTTTCAGAATTAGATGCATGTTCTGACTCTGAGTTAGAACCTGACAAAGGGAATGACAAAGGGAAGAATATTATTGATGTGGAGCCCAACGCCATTGTTTCCATTACGAAGATCCAGAAGGAGGAGCCCAAAGATCTAGAGGAGCGGAGCACCTATTCCACTCCCAGATGTGGGTAAAGGGCTCCCCGCTACAGTTAATTGTCGACAGTGGGAGCCAAAAGAACCTCATTTCGACAGAGGTCATAAATCAGTTGGGCTTATTGATCACAACACATCCACAACCGTACACCATCGGGTGGCTTCACGAAGGATGGGATCTTCATGTGAGCTAGCATTGTCACATTCCATACAACATCAAGCCCTTCACAGATGAGGTATTGTGCGACATTGCTCCCCTTGATGTTTGTCATGTATTATTAGGAAAACCATACTCGTGGAAGAGACATGGTGTGTATGGATCAAGGCCCCATGCTATTATTGTTACTTTGGGAAATACGTTTTATAGGATACTGGAGGTAGCACTGCCTATTGCCCTCTCTTTGGTTACTGCAAAACAATGTAGTAAGCTCATTTCCAAAATCAGGAAATTTGTTTTCCTGATGATACGCCCTCAAGGAAAGAAGAAGATGGTGGCCACGACCTCTAGATAGGCCCCCTCTGCATGAAAATTATAGATGGACAAGGTCATGGAGGAGTACGAGGACATCTTCACCTCCCCCACAGGGATTCCTCTGCATTGTCAAGTCAAGCACTCCATCGATCTGACCCTAGGTGTGCCGCTGCCCAATGGACCAATCTATCAGCACTCCATTCTGGAGAACGATGAAATCAAGAGGCAGATTCATAAGCTGTTGTAGAAAGGTCACATCCATCCGAGTTCATCGCCCTGTGGGAGCCCAATCGTGTTAGTATAGAAGAAGGATGGGACTTGGAGACTCTGTATTAACTATCGAGCGCTGAACAAGATAACTGTCCATAATAGGTAACCAATCCTATGGATTGATGACCTCTTGGACCAACTGAAGGGGGGAAAATATTTCAGCAAGATCGATTTGAAGTCAGGATATCACCAGGTACCAATCGAACCCTTTGATGTGTGGAAGATTGCCTTCAAAGCCAAGGAGGGCCTTTTCGAATGGTTGGTTATGCCTTTCGGATTGATGAATGCTCCTGCAACCTTCATGAGGCTAATGGATGACATATTGTGGCCATTCACCAACTCATTTGTAGTGGTATACTTGGATGACATCCTAATCTTCAGCTAGAGTTGGGAAGAGTACCTCCACCACATCTGACAGGTTCCCCAAACACTACGACAACACAAGTTATGTGCCAATTTGGAGAAATGAAATTTTGGCATGAACCAAGTTTAGTATCTATGTGGATCCATGTGGATCCAGCCAAGATCCAAGTCATTTGGGATTGGCCATCTCTAACCACTCTGACAGAGCTCCGTAGCTTTCTACGTCTTGCCACCTTTTACAGCAGGTTCGGGTTGGGATTTTCTCATATCACTTGGCCCTTGAGTCAAGTCACCAAGGGAGGAGAAAAAGAAAAATTATTTTGGTCTAAATATTAATAGAAGGCATTAACAGAGTTGAAAGATCGCCTCTACTTTGCACCAATGCTTGCATTACCAGACTTGCAACAACCATTTGAGGTCGAGACAGATGCCTTTGACTATGCTATTGGGGCAGTCCTTACTCAACAATGGCATCCAGTGGCATATCACAGTGATACACTTTCAGACATAGTCCAAAATTATCCCACTTATGACAAAGAGATGTATTCCATTGTGCAGGCCTACCAACAATGGAAGCATTACATTTTGGGGAAGGAAATGGTCATCCACATAGACCACCGAACCCTGAAGTTCATATAGACCCAAGGGAAATTGCATAATGATTTCCATCAGAAGTGGTCCACATACCTTCAACTGTTCCATTTGAATATCATGTATAAGAAGGGCAACACCAATAATGTTGCAGATTGCCTCAGTCGACCAGTGATCATGACGTTAACCAGCGTGTTCAAATCTTGTGGGCATGAGACTTCTGGTTAGCCACTTCTCTACAAAAGCAACGTAGAATTCAGCGACACATACTAGACACTCTTGGAGGGTCAACATGTTCTAGATTTTCACCTCCAGGATGCCCTGTTATGCCACCTGGGTCACCTTTGTGTTCCTTCAAGTGAGCATGCCAAGATGATTTTGGAAGCACACTACAGTTGGGCTGCTGGGCATTTCAGGGTCGAGAAATTAGTGGCAGTACTGCAGAATTATTTCTATTGGCTGAATCTTTGAAAGGATGTCAGGAAGTACATCAGATCATGCACTACCTATGCTATTGCCAAACCACCTCTATACCCCGCTGCCTACCCCTAGTCGACTTTCGGAATCCATCTCCATGGATTACATGTCAAGCCTTCCTTCTACTAAGCATGGAAATGAATGTGTTTTTGTGGTCATTGACAGGTTCTCGAAGATGGCCATTATGGTGGCCTGCAAGAAGAATATCACAACAAAATCCACTGCTAAACTCTTCTTTGAACAAGTGTGGGTACACTTTGGGATCCCATGATCTATCATCTCAGATTAGGACAACAGGTTCCTCAGTAAATTTTGGTCTAGTCTCTGGTTGATGTTAGACACCAAACTCACTAAGTCCACAACCTTCCATCCTCAAACTGATGGCCAAATAGAGGCTGCCAACAGGGTGATCGTACACATTCTGTGCATGTACAACTCAAAGTATCCATGCACATGGGATGAGAGCCTCCCCTATGTTCAACATAGCTACAACCGAGCTCTCCACAACTCAACTAGCCACAACCCTTTTAAGGTGGGCTTGGCATTCTAACCACTATGTCCCATTGATGTGGCCATGCCACTTGCAGCTACTCACGTAGATTCGGCTCATGTCCAATTCAAAACAGATAAGGCAAACATCTTCATTTACCACATCCAACGTATTTGCCAATAGGTCTATGACATTCTAGAGAAATAAAATGCCAAGTATAAGCAGCGACATGATCAACATCAAGTGCCACACAAGTTTCAGGTGGGTGCCAAAGTATGGTTGCATTTGCAAAAGGAACGCCTTACCAGAGCATATTGGAAACTCAAACCACTTCGATATGGTCCTTACACCATTACCAAGGTTGTGGGAGACAACACATTTGAGCTAAGCATTCCCCCATTCCTTGGCTTGCACCCAGTGTTCAATGTGGATCGCCTTCAACCATACTTTCCACCATTACTAGACACATCCAACATGGAAGAACAACTAACACTCACAGAGTTAAATCCATATTACATGGAACAAGCTGCAACTGATCGAATCATGGACACAGATCAAGCACACTTGCTAGTAGAATTTCCAGTTGTATCAAGTTGTCAAAGTAGGCCAACTCCTTCACCAGGGCAAGTGGCTCACCAGGGACCAAGTTTAGCAGAAGTTTCCTCATCTCATGGAGGAACTCAACGCAATGGGGACCATTTCTTCCTAAGCGGGGAGGAATGATCTAGGTGGATATTGGTGGTCACCTGCCAAGTCCACTTGGACCCCCACCATTTTTTCTTTTAGCTTTTCAGTTTCCTTAATTGTAGCATAGTTTATATTTTTAGCAGTTTTTCGGGTCTTGAACTTATGGAGCCATTTTGAGGCCCTAAACGACGTTTTTTGGGAAAACTAGGAGCAACATGGGTGCATGGATTGATGTTTCTCTTTTGCAAAGTTGTAATTCTCAAATAGATCTTTCTAACAAGATATTGTGCACGTCAAACGAAGATCGTATGCCAAAATTACGACCCCTCGAAGTTGATGTACAAATTTACCCAAATGAGGTCCACAGTTTGGCGTTTCATCTTCTAGGGTTAGGTTTTTGGATGTTTAAGGTTTTCCATTGTTTCTCAACAATAAATAGGCCTTCAAGCCTCATTGTAACACAGTTCAGAGACATGTAGCCGTCACATCTCTTCTTAGAGATAAGCTACCATCGCCCTAGCTAGTTTATTTCCATTTTTGTTTGTAAGCATATTTTAGTATTTTACAGTAATGAAATGAAGTATTATTTCTACTGCATCTCTATATGTAAGGTTATATCTATAATTTTTTGCGTTCCTATTTAAATCTGGATCAATAAACCACATGGCGAAGTAGATGGGCATATGATACCTTTGTTCAACAATTCTTGAATTTTCTTATTGATTTCCAAGCTCTCCATAATAGACATGCAATACATGCCAATGTTTGGAAGTCGAACATCGTGTTGCAACTAAATCTCATGTTGAATTCCCCTCTTGGGAGGTAACCCCTTTGGTTCCTGAAACATCTCGACATGCTTTCTTACCGCATCAAACAAATAAGGTTTTAATTTATTATCACAACCTTCAAAAGATTCATAATCAATATCATTCTTTTTCTTGATCATGAGAAATGTTAGGTCCCTATAATACTAGTGATTACCCCATTACTATTGTATTTGTATGACTTATTAATATTTTTGTGCCCCTATTGTCCCCATATTGTTATTACTTTGCCCCATAGAATTCCTTTATTGTTATTTTTGTGCCTTTATATTATTATTGTTAGGTCGACTGGGTTATATTGTGACTCCTTAGACTCCTATATATAGAAAGGAGGTTTTTTCATTTGAATCATCAAGGAATCATTCATTTGTGTAATGTAAAGGAGGTTTCCCCCTTGAAGGGGCTAAATTCTAAGTCGTTGATCTATCTTTTCTATCTTTTTGTGAGCTGGTTTCATAACATTTGGTATCAGAGCTTTTGGATTATATGGTTTTGCTGCTCCAAATAGGTCATTGTGGCATTTTCGCTATAACTTTTTTCTACGATGTTTCAGAAGAAAAAAAAACCATTTGAGATGAAATCACACTGAACCTCGAGTCCAAATTTCAGATCTTTTAGCACTATGTTTGCGGAGATATGATCTGAGGAAGTTGGTCTTTTTGTAGACTCCTGAATTACATTCCAAATAGGTGACCTGGGCAAAATCATCATAACTTTCTCTCTGAGCATTAGATTGCAATTTTGTAAGAAGGTATAGAAAGAGGACGGACTGTAGTTTCTTGTGTATATTTTTCAGAGCCAATGGTGAAAACAGGGACACGTGGCATATCATACATGTTCGCTCTACTGAACTAGTCTATAATCAGGTCACTGTGGGATATTTGGAATAACTCTTCCTTGGACAATCCAATTTGGATCAGACTGGTGGCATTGGAAAGAGGACACAAAGGGCTACTGTAGGTTGTAATTTCAAAACTGGATAAATTACAGAGATACATTAGAGGATTTATTGAGCTCCTACAAAGTGAAAAAAGGTGTCTAGATTTTTTTAAATTCTTACTTAAGCTTGGTTTGAAAAATTATTTTGAAGGAATTCAAAGGGCATAGTAGAGAATTATTATCGGTAACTGATGCCCCAAGGAAATAAAATACAAGCACCTAGTAAGCAACCTGAAAGCTGTAGCATGACTCATCAAGAAGAGGAAGAAATGCTACATGATATATCAAAATTACAAGACCAAGTGCAACAAATGTCACTCTTACAAAAGCTAACAGAAGCTAAGATAAATGGCATGGAAGCTAAGACTAATGTCATGGAATCTAAGATGGACAATTTGAAGACACATTTGAAGATACATTTGAACACAAATTTGAAGACAGGCATGGTAGATTTGAAGACAGATTTGACAAATTTTCCACAAGAAATACTTACTAAGGGTGAAAGGGTAGTAAAGGAAACTCATGATGCAAACAAAAGAAATGTTAATCGTGAAATCATGATTTCATAGACTCTAATGTTGGATTGAAGACCCACCATATTCCAAAAATCAATATGAGTAAGTTTGATGGCAAGGATCCCGCAACATTGATATTACAGATGGAGCAATTTTTCGATCTCAATAATGTGCAAAACAAACAAAAGTTATGTATTGCAACTTTATATTTGGAACCAAATCAGTTTGTATGGTATCAATGGCTTTGCTTTCATAGAAAAATTATCACTTGGGCAATTTTTACGGAAGAATTGATAGCACATTATGAGGATACAAAAAGCAACACTTTTTTTAGCCAATTGATAAGTCTCAAACAAAAGGGTTCAATAATGGAGCACATTGAGGAGTTCCAAAAATTGAACATAAGGGTAAAAAATATTCCAGAGGAGCATAGGATTGATGTGTTCATAGGGACTTTAAAGGATAATATCCAACATGATGTTTGCCTTTCGGAACCTGATTCATTAGAGAAGGCATTCAGGTTAGCAAGAAAATGGAAAGCAAAATTATGGAAACCAAGAAGCATACCACTCACAACTATAAAGATGGAAGTGTTATTGCACCTAGTCTTCCACAACCTATAATGTTGACACCACAACAATTGGAAGAAAAAAGAGAAAAAGGGATTTGTTATAGTTGTGATAGAAAATACACTAAACGTCATAAGTGTGCTGAGAAGAAATTATTCTACATAGATTGTGAAGAGGAAGAAGAAAAGGAGCAAGAAAGGTCAAAAGAAGAGGATATACTCTAGGAACAAAGCCTAGA
>APFE030960915.1:0-11555 GCA_000404065.3 Pinus taeda
TTGAGCTTGTGATGGATATCAATTCCTAAGTACTTGTAAGAATGCACTTCCTCCAAGTTATTGTTGTCATACATAAAATTAGCGCAAGTGTCCTTCTTGGATTTGATAATCATAACTTTTGTTTTGTCAGTGTTAACAGTCATACCCATGGTAGAGCAGAAATCCTTAAGAATCTTGAGTTGCTTATCAAGATCAGAAGGGCACCTTGCCAAAAGAACAATATCGTCAGCATAGAGAAGAAGGATAACGACTATCCCAGCTACGATTGTGCCACCACATCCTGCTTCTTCTAAATAACCTTCGAGCTTATCGATGTAAATGCCAAATAGGGTAGGGGAGAGGGGGCAACCCTGTTTAACTCCGATGTTACACTTAATATCTTTTGACCACCCCCCATTGTTCTTTAGCTTGGCAAATACATTCTCGTATAGCCTTATAGCAGCAGCTCTCAACTCAAGAGGAACCTTTAGCTCTTCTAACCTATTCCAAAGGTTGTATCTAGGAACTGTATCGAAAGCCTTTCTAAAGTCTACAAAGCAGCAAAATAAATTGGATTTATCGTTACGACATTCCTCTCCAATGATCCTAAGCGTAACAAGGTGGTCTGTTGTTGAGTGATGCCTTCTGAAACCTGCTTGGCCTTTAGCCCGCTTACCTTCACTTTCAAGCCATATGCTTAAATTTTTTTCCAGAATACTACCATACAACTTGGCTAAGAGAGGGCTGATCATAATTGTCCGATAATTAGAGGGGTTATTTGTATCCCCACTTTTAAAAATAGGGATAATGAGGCTCTCAATCCAAGTTTTAGGGAACCCTTGCTTGACTGCTTGATTGAAAAGCTTGTGGATGTGGGGATGAGGACAGGGCCTCCAATTTTTAAGATTTCTGCCTGGTAACATTCAATGTCCTTAGCTTTCCCATTCACGAGGCGATTAACCCCAAACTTAATGTCTTCTAAAGAGAAGACTTCTTTCGTTGTGAGCAGGGTTTCCAGATTATCCATGACATTAGGAGATTCATAAAGCTTTTTAAGATAAGAATTCCAATCGTGAAGAGCAATTTTATTATTATCCTTAGTCTTCCTAGTCAGAATCTGCCTCCAAAATTTCTTAGGAGCCACCTTAGAGAGGTGTAAGAGATTCTCTTGTCTTTGACGAATGTACTGCCTCTTTTTCCTTTTAATTAGGGCTTTGTATATTCTTATCTTGTCCATTTTAAGAGAACCATCAACAGCTTCCTTAATTGCTCTCCTCACATTTTTACAATCTTTGTCATACCAAGGATTGGTTTTGCCATTTCTTTTATTATTTGAAACTTCAATTCAGAACTTGTTAATAGAATATGAGAGGGTTGTAGTAAAATTATGATATAGGTCTTCTATGTTGTCTGTATTAGATAAAGGAGGCAAATTAATTTTTAATTCATTTAGAAAGAGATCCTTTATATATATATATATAAACATAATTAGTACTTCTAATAAATATGAACTATGACACATTTAAATAATTTAATTTTATCATCCAAGTTTTAGGAACATATGATTTTGACTATATATTTATATAAAAATAGTATAAACAAAATAGTTATAATTAAAACATTCAAAACCATAAACAAAAACCTTCAAAATCTATAAGACAAATAGAGAGAACAAAATATAATAGTTATTCAATATCATTATGTTAAAATGTGTTTGGTAAGAATTTTTTATTATACAAAACATTGAGAAAGAAAAATAATAAAGTAATTTAAATTTCATGTTATGGTTTTTTAAAACTTACTAATATATTTAATAATATATTTATACAATAAATCTAAATTTTGTTATTTATGGTGATGTAATAATGTAATCTATTTTATTTTATTAATTATGGTGATGCATTAATTTTTTTTGTTTTAACATGCTATTTATCATCATAATGAACATTAATCATTATTTAATTTTCTAAATATTCTAACTTTTAATAAGGGTTAATAATACTATTAATTTTTCTTATTTGGACTTTTTTTTGTTTAATTTAATATTTGGCCTTTTCACTTATGGTTTTTTAATGATGAATGAAATTTTCATCTAAAATATTAGACTTTTCAACTCTTCATCAAACAATTTTATCCCCCAAAAAAAAAAAACTATTCTACACATTATCCAATTTATTTATTAAAACCAAATTTAATAATAACATTTTCCAAAACATTATTATAATACTTAATGTATATTTTTTTTATCATGATCTATTTAGTTAGAGTTTAGTTTTATTTAACTATTTTTATTAAATTTTAGTTTTGCAATTTTTTTTAAAGAGGAATTGATAATTGAACCACTTTTGTACTCACATGATAAGGTTGATTTCTACCACTACTACTATAACATGACCATCACCAATTAAATTGTTCATAGAAAACTTACAATTTATTCCCTTTAACTCATACTATTTGATACTGTTTTTTATTTATTTCTTTATTGTTCTTACACTTATACAATTATCTTATAACTTAAATTATGCACATAGTTAAACCTATAATATCCAAATTTCTTTGAAAGATATTTCATACCATCCACCTCTACATACATTTTAATATAGTTTATTATTAATTATCATGCAATTTAGTTTGTTAGTAAATATAGCATTAAAATTGTATTTTAAATATGGAATTATAAAAATGTCTCTTCACATTAGTTGTCGTTAAACTTCAACCTCTCTTAGGTTGTCAACATCCTTATTAGTTCCCAGTGGATCATTTTCTTCTCATTTGTCACACAATGTGGCATGACCATATATATTAATGAGTTTGATAATGCATATTATACCTTATAGATTTACCACATATACATATCATGTAGCATTATCCACATCCATTCACCCAGAAGAAGAATGAGTGATTCAATTTTCCTACACGCTAAAAATCTCAACAAACAATCAAGTTGAGTTTATTGTGCTTTGGAAGGGTTTGGAAATGGATTCCTCTAGAAGTCTTCACCAATTATCACTTTTTGGAGAATCTATGATATTGATCCAACAAGCGATTAAACTTCAAAGGAAATAATGAGCAATTCCTCCTCATAGATCTACATCAAATAAAGCTAGCTACAGACAATTATGATTCTTCTACGTTAAGAGAAACCTCAATAAGGAAGTCGATGTCTTGATCAATTAGGGAGAACAACTGGAACAAGGAATATTAAAATTTGATAATGTTGATTTTATAACCAAATCAATCCCATAATGATCAAAATTTATATGATCCTTAATATGTTTACGCGGAGTGGAGTGGTAAGCATTGGTTATTGATGTGAGTTCAATCCTTCAATCTAGTAGTGCGTTATAAAGGATCTGCATTAATTAAGAGTTTATGGAGGTGTGTAATCGTAATGGAGAGATGTGTTGCAGAGGAAAATTGGGAAGCAAGCATCATGTTGAGATCAACACACGACAAATGGAGACTAATTGATTTAATACATGGAGCATCTTAGATTTGGAAGATTTCGTTCACTGCATCTGGTCCTCAATTCATTGGATATCTCAGCATCGAAACTTGTTGTGTATGCAATCTTTCCATAATGTAGTCTGCATATTTGGAATCATTACTTATATCCAAATATTAATGATGTTTGGAGTGGGAATGTTGCTAAGAGGGACAAGCAAAATATATTTAAGATCAGTCGGGGTGAATTGGAAGCAATGGAATTATATTAAAGAACACAATTTTTCATGTTCTCAATCATATTTAGCGTAATATCAAAGTCATGGAGAATAATGTAGGAGATACAGAGGAGGATTTTGGGCTTCTACTCACAAGCATTGATAAAACTTTGGAGTTTGTAATCACCCCAATTTCCCACCATTCTAAGATGATTTTGGCAGAATCCAAGGTTCAAACTGAAGTTCTCTCCCAATGTTTAGGTATGTTAGATCTAAATATGGATTGTTTACAACTTGCAAATGAGATGCTTGAATTTCGTGTGGAAAGTAAGGAATGAGGGAAGGCGTGGTGGTCATGAGCTCATGCACAAGGATGCATACCAATAGGAGAAAACTAAGCAGAAAAAATAGATGGATGAGGAAGAAGGCATCGACATCAATGAAAATGGATTCATTCCAATTCAGCTCGAAGCGTTAGCAGAGGATGCCCAAGTCGCTCCTGGTCTGCAGGATCTTGATTTCTTTATTATTTTATATTTTGGTCAGTTTACTGATATGAAATCACTCGTGAATGATCTCAGTTAATTAATGAAGGTATTACAGACTCAAGTGTTGGGGTGTGCCTATGTTATTTTATGCAACGAATCGATAATATTGCGAAATAAATAGACACTAAAATAGTAAGAGAAACAAAGTAAGCAAACACATAAAACACAACAAGCGTAATAAGGAGTTCACCCAATCCTCCTGGGCTACGTCTCCTGGTCTAGTCTTTAGTGGTGGCCTTTCTATTGTGTCTTAAAAGCAGATTTTTTATTATGATGAGCTCAATTTGAGTCTCACTTAATAGATGATGATCAATAGGATTGTACTTGGATCCCCCAAGTCTCTAGAGTACATAGATCCCCTTACTAAATCTTGACCTCAACTGCTCTCAGTGGTATGAGTCCAATTTGGTACCAAATAGTTGACAAGTATACACATAAGAGTTGCTTGAAGCTCTCAAGCCTTCTTTGGAGTTCATAGACTCTCGGACTCTCTCTATCTCTATCTGCTCAATGCTACCTTTGCTCTATAGGTCAGCTCGGCTTCTCTGTTCTCTACAAGTTTGCTTCTCTCTCTTGCCACTCTCTTTCTCTGCCCCCTTTGCTCTCTGTCTGTTCGTGGCTTGAAGCCAATCAGATCCCTGACTGTTTGTTTCCACTTCGCGACTCTCTGGATCTCCTACCTGTATCCGCTGGAATTCCCCTGCTCTGCGTCATCATCATTGTAACACTTCACAGAGAGGTGGCCACCTATTTTCTCATGAACTGAGTGTCAGTTCTCTTTGAACTGTCATTATCTCTGTTGCTCCAAGATGGCTCGCGAGACTGTTTCCTTTGCTAACTCATCAATTATGCCAGATCTCAAACCTTATCCACCTCAGTCTATTTCCCCATGGAATCTGGTCATCCATCGGATCTTTTCTCTGTTGTTGATCTGTGGCCTCCAGATCCTATGTTTTCCATCCATATCGGGCGGGTAAGTAGCATGACGTTTACCCGTCTGAAGTGAGTTGTTTTCTCTTTCATCTGTCGGACATATGTCACCTGTTGTATGGCATTGGGCAGGACTCAGTCGAACCCACTTACTGCTTGAAGCCCTTCCAATATCCTACCAGTTTTAGCGCGGGACCCACCTTCTGACAGAATCAATGATTTCCATATGGTTTTATGCTTTCCTTGTGACCGAGCACTTGGGGGCTTTCCTTCGTTGAGGGGGACACCCTGCTAGCACTAATCGCATATCAGAAATTGACCATATTTTTGCATTTGACCTCCCATTTGTTAATTTGCACCAGCACACGGTTACCATGGGCCAACGGTCTGCACACTTTGATTGAGGGTCCTCATTACTCTGTGCTAACCACAAATTGCCATTGTTCAAATTTTATTCTGATAAGCTTGACACCCATAACACTTTGAAACTTTGGCATGAGTTTTTACAAAGTTTAGGAAACTTTAAGAGTATTTCAAGGATCCCGTTCAAATCACGGCCTTCCCACTAAAAAAGCTTTTGGACCACCAAAATTTGGTTTTCAAGCATCGACTAAGTGAGGATATAATTGTCTCACTTGTACATTCTCTATCCACTTTGCACTTCTTTGCTTTGAACCCTTGAGTCTAATCCTAAGGTACTCAACATCTCTCCTATGTGTCATCCTCACCTTCCGGTCTAGAACTGTGCATTCTTGTAATTCATTGAGATATTCAGGTAACAGATCATCAATAGAAGGCAACTAACTCTGCTCTTTAGGATCTTCAATTAATGAAGGTTCAAATAGTCTCAATTTGTCTGCATTAACGACTGAATAGATGTGCATGTAAGCTGGTAAATCAAGGCAAAAAGCATTCTCACCAATTTTCTCCAGTATCTTGAAAGGTCCATACCTTATTGGCTTTAGCTTTTTACCTTCACCTTGAATTTTTTCCTTGCTGATATATAGCCAGACTTGATCACCAACTTGGAAACTATGCTTCATCTGATGCTTGTCATGCCTTGCCTTGTACTTGGCTTGGCTCTTTTCCAGTTGTCCCAAAGTTTGGTATGCTCGCTGCAATAGCATATGAGCAACTCGATCATTGTCCTGTTGACCACTTATGTTTGGCCATCTATTTCTGGATGAAAGATTGTGCTCTTCTCCAGTTTGGTGTCCATCAATTCCAACAAACTCGACCAAAATTTCCCAACAAATCAGGTATCAATCAGATATAATGGAAGTGGGTAATCCAAAATGAACCCATACATGTTGAAAGAATAACTTTGTAGTTTGTTCAGCGATAATCTGTTTGTTACAAGGTATCAAAATACACATTTTGCTGAACCTATCCACAACAACATATAGATATTCATGACCTTTCCTAGATTTAGGTAGTCCTCCAACAAAGTCCATGGAAACACTTTCCCAAGGATGAGAAGGAACTAGTAGTGGAATGTACAGGCCTAGTTTTCTATTGTTGGGGTTGCTTTTAGCGCACATAGTACACCCTCTTACATATCTAGAAAGTGTCTCACTCATTTTGGCCAATAACATCTTTGAAGCTGTGAAACTATTTTACTAACACCTAAGTGACCTAATATTAGAGAAGTGTGTACTTCTCAAATTATCTTTACTCTTTCAGTTTATAGAATGCATAACTTTCCAAAATGATACAAGAGTCGGTCCTTAACATGATAATCCAACTCTTCTATTCATTTTCCTTGACTTAAAGTTGCATCTACATCTTTAAAATCTATATCTTGAGCATACTGTTCAATGTAGCTCTCATGCAGTACTAAATTATGCTTAAGTATAGTGGATGCATTATAATTGGTCTAGATAACATATCTACAACTTTATTGTGTATGCTTTTTTATATCTGATGACTAAATGAAACTGTTGTAGAAAATCCATCCATCTATAGTGTCTTGATTGTTGCAACTTAGTTTGGGAGTGTAGATATTGAAGTGGTCAATGATTAGTATGTATAACTGTCTCTTTTCCCATTAAGTAATGTTTCCACTTTTTCACACTCTGTACTAATGCATAAAATTCTTTATCATATGTGGGATAGTTAACTATTGTAGAATTAAATGTCTCAGAATGATAACATATGGGTTATTGTGATGTATCAACGCTGCTTCCATGGCCTAGTCACTGGCATCTGTTTGGTCTTTGAATATCGGGTAGTGCTAGTACTGTTGTTGTACTAATATTTTCTTTCATGGTGTTGAAGGCTTTCCCCTATTGGCCTCCCCTCTGAAACACCTTGTTCAATCCTATTAAAGCATGTAAGGGAGTTGCAATTAAGGAAAAGTTAGAGATAGACTTTCTCTGATATTGTGCTGCTCCTAAGAAGTTTCTAACTTCTGTAGCAGATTTGGGTTTAGGCCAATTTACAATGACTGCAACCTTAGAGGGATCTATCTTCAATTCACCACCCCCCACTATATTTCCCAAATAATTCAAAGATGTTTTGCCAAATTCACATTTTGAGAGTTTAACATAGAAATTTTCTCTTTTCAAAACATCTAGGCTCTGTTTAACATTCTTTAAACATTCTTCCCACATTTTGTTGAATATAAGAATTTCATCCAAATATACAATAGCAAAATCATCAAGAAAAGGTCTAAGTACATCATTCATTACTCTCATGAAAGTAGCAAGAGCATTAGTTAACCCAAAAGGCATAACAAACCACTCATACAAACCCTGCTTTGTTTTGAAAGCAGTCTTCCATGCATCTTGTTCTACAACTCTCACCTGATGATATCCACTATGAAAGTCTAACTTGGAAAAGTAAACAACTTCTTTCAATTGATCTAATTAATCATTTGTTTGAGGAAGGCGATAACGATTTTTTATCGTTATCTTATTTAGTGCTTGGTAATCAATGCACATTCTCCACGAGCCATCTTTCTTTCTTACCAAGACAATTGGAGAACCACATGGTGATGTGCTAGGTCTGATAAACCCCTTCTCGAGCAACTCCTGCACCTACTTCTTGATTTCTTCATTCTCTAAAGAGAACAACCAGTACATTCTGATGTTAGGCAATGGAGCATCTTGCTGTCAATTAATATCATGCAGTATTTCCTTTTTGGGTGGTAGCCCTTTAGGCTCTTAAAACAAGATATCATATTCTGAAACAACTTTTTCTAAATCAGCTTGTTGTTTAGCATCACACCCTTCAAATACAATGGTTTTATCAGGTTTCTTTTCCTTTACAACCATCAATAATAATTGTTTGCATGAATTTACAATTCGTTTCATCTGCCCTCAGTTTACGAGACTAAAATTATTCTTGAGCTTATGAGCTCTTACAATATATTCAATTCCATCTTTAACAATTAGATACTTGTTCTCAGCTCTATAGAAAAGAGATTTTCTATCATACAAGTAAGGACTTCTTAAAAAAATTCCACATATATCCAGAGGAAATATATCTAACTCAACCTCATCTACAAATGCTGACCTAAAATAAAACTTAAGTTTACATTGTCTAGTCACTTGTAGTTGTGCTTTATCACATAACCAACCTAATGGATATGGCTTCGTGTGAGGTGTAGTCAGTAATCCCAACTTATTTACAATTTCTTTAGAAATTAAATTTACTTGTGAGCCACTATCAAACAAAGTATCAATCCTTTGATGCTTGGAAATAACTCAAATATGGAAAAGTGCATGTCTTTTTCTCTCATTTTCTTCATTATTAGTAGATTGTGCAGAATTACTAGTAGATGCTTCAAAAATTTTACCTTTTTTACCTGTGGCTGCAATGGTTGATTCATCTCCTGAGTCCGACCCAAAATCCTTTTGAATAGCTACACTAGTCATCTTCTTCTTGCCCTCGAAATTCTTAGGTCTCAGCTCTAGATGTAGAATCCAACAGTGCTCATCATCATGCCCATCCTTCCTATAGTGAGTGCATGAAGACTTTCTTTTCTGTACAGTGTTGGTCTTCCTCTCTTTCCATTTTTGTTTTCTTTTCTCCTTATTCTTGCTTGCAATGGGTTTGGATGATCCCCCAACTTCTGGGTTCCCATTCTTTCCTCTAGCTTCTAGATGCGTAGTTTGCACAGATACCTCATCTATACTAATGGGATTAAACATGAGGATAGTGTGCCTCATGTAGCTATGTAGACCACCTATGTACTTCAACAAAGTCTCAGGTGAGTCTAATGAAATTCCTAGAATCAAAGTCTTTTCCTAAATTCTTGGGTGTAACTTTGTACAATTTTCCCTTTCAATTGGCGAAGAATTTGCCAGCTCATCATGGCTTAATTCATGTAAGCTAGGTGATAGAACTGATTTTTGATTATAGAGACAAATTCACTCCAGACAGAAAGAATATTACCATGTTTCTTCATGTTAGCTTGTGTCTTGCCTTCCCACCACACCAAGGCAGTGCCTCCAAGGCATAGGTAGGCCAGCTGAATCTTACTCTTGTCTAAGTCGATACTTTGCACTCTGCAATAAACATCAATCTCTCTGATACAATTATCTAGCTTCTCTGCATTCAACTCTCCATCATATATTGGTATATCAAATTTAATCAAATATGTCTTATTGTTATGTTCAGGGCTATTAGGAGGTGTGAGAAAGTTTTCTTCTTTCCCTTTGCTTTTGGAGTGGTCATGGAGGAGAGATTCTTCTTCTCCTTTATCTTTGGAGTGCAATGAATCTACATATTTACCTGTCTTAAAATCCAAATAAATTTCCTCTACCATGGACCTCATGATCAGGAAACTATCTATGAATTGGGTGTTTGGTCCCAAGGGACTTTCTTCCGACATTTTCTTCTTAGGATAGACCTTTCCAAATTCCAGGTTAGTTTCAACAAACTTTCATTCTCCTAATTTAAGCTTTGATCTAGTTAGCATTCAACAATAAAATCTAGCACAAGATTGTCTAACCTTAACAACCTAGGAGCTCTGATACCACTTGATCTGAAATCACTCGTGAATGATCTCAATTAATTAATGAAGGTATTACAGACTCAAGTTTTGGGGTGTGCCTATGTTATTTTATGCAACAGATCATTCAGATTGCGAAATAAACAGACACTGAAACAGTAAGAGAAACACAGTAAGCAAACACATAAAACACAACAAGCTTAATAAGGAGTTCACCCAATCCTCTTGGGCTATGTCTCCTGGTCTAGCCTTTAGTGGTGACCTTTCTATTGTGTCTTAAATGCAGAGTTTTTACAATGATGAGCTCAAATTGAGTCTGGCTTAACAAATGATGATCAGTAGGATTGTACTTGGATCCCCCAATTCTCTAAAGTACATAGACTCCCCTTACTGAATCTCAACCTCAACTACTCTCAATAGTATGAGTCCAATTTGGTACTCAGTACTTCATAGGTATACACAAAAGAGTTGATTGAACCTCTCAAGCCTTCTTTGGAGTTCATAGACTCTCGAACTCTCTCTGTCTCTGTCTGCTCGATGTTGCCTTTGCTTTACAGGTCAACTCGTCTTCTTTGTTCAATGCAAGTTTGTTTCTTTCTCTTGTTGCTCTCTTTTTCTATCCCCTTTGCTCTCTATCTATTCATGGCTTAAATCCAATCTGCTCCTTGACTGTTCATTTCCTCTTCTTGGCTCTCTAGATCTCCTACCTCTATCCATTGGAATTCCCCTACTTTGCATCATCATCACTGTAAGGCTTCACAAAGAGGTGGCCACCTATTTCCTCATGAACTGAGTGTCAGTTTTTTTTGAACAGTCATTATTTCTATTGCTTCAAGATCACCTGCGGAACTGCTCCTCGGCACCTCTATCTGTGTCTCTATCCGTGTCTCTAGTTTGTACGAATTCAAGCCAAGTAGGCACATCGTCATTATTCACATCTGTTAGCTCATTGTGAGTGACAGTATTATTATCAGCGGGAGGACGACTTGCAGCTGTTGTGCTACTCCTCCTGCGCCCTTCTACTGATGTTGATTTGATGTTGCTCCCGCTGTGCCGCGCTCCTGATCTTCGTGTTTCGTTTTCCATTTCGAAGATGAGCGATGGAACACATTATGCATTTTGAAAATGAATAGTTCTTTATTTATAGAATATGAGACTAGCCACATCTGGCCGACGCCTTCTTCATTGTACTTGATTACATTGATACTCCAAAGTGAAAGTTCCTCACAAATCACTAGGTTAAGCGATTAACGCAACCAAAAGTAGCGTTAGATGTGATATTTTCCGGTCCTTTGTGATTTTGGAAATGAAATAAATATCATAAAATAATAATGTGGGTGTGAGTGTGAGTGTGAGTGTGAGTGTCAGTGTCAGTGTTAAGTGTGAGTGCGGGCGTTAAGAATTCAATCAGGTATATATGGTGAATTATAATATTATATATTAAGGAGAAACTAAAATTAAAATTAAAAAAATAAATAA
>APFE030960916.1:0-10163 GCA_000404065.3 Pinus taeda
GTATCCCTCCATCAATTCCATTTTTTTTCACTTCATTGCTTCAATTCAGGTGAAGATTGTGTTTTCTATAGGATCCCCTGAATGGTAGATTGATTAGGTTCCCAAAATTAATACTAGACATGATCTAACCAATCACCTCAACCACTACCATCATCCATGCATCCACACACACTCCTACTCCCTTTGTCCATTCATTGCAGCATCCTCACAACCCTAGCCAACAACAGGACATTCTGTGGGAAATCCTGTGGCAGCCTATCCCACAAAATCTCAATCATCAGCTATAGGTCTTCACTAGGATGATCCAAGAGCTCCACAACAGCAGTAGCAGCATTAGATCTTCAATCACAAACACCTGCAACAGCTAATAAATGATCAACAGACAACATAGGAGGAAGACAAATGACCATAAACAACACCTATGATCTTTGACCACTACAACATGGCATCAAGACCATAGGTAAGTATCCCACTCACTCACTCATATGAATCATTTGATCAAAAGTTGTAAAGGTTAAGAGGTAGTTGTTTTATAAGAAAAAAGGTGGAAAAAAGGAAATTCTTTTTGGAAGGTGAATAACCCACAAAGGATAAAAATGGAGTAAGGAGGGGCAGTCTGCCATACCCATGGAGTGAGGTAGGCTACCAACTCATCAAATATATCTCATATGAGGGTAGATATAGTGCTGTTTATGGCTACCATTTTAGGATGCTTGAAGAACTAATATTTGGGGTAGAAACACCAGTTCACTAAAGACTCAACATACCCTATTTCTTGATGCAATCACTCATAGACTCCAACAGAAAAGTAAAGATAGGGAATTCCCAACAATTAGATCACCATGGGTTGATCAAGATCCTCATTAAGGATGCCCTCCAAAATCTCAGCATCCCTATAAAATGGTTAGTTTTCAGACACTTACCAACAGAGGATGACATCAAAACCCTCATCTATGATGTTAGTCCTTTTGTCAGTGAGTAGGAGGCAAAACAAGAAGAAAAAGGTATAGAGCTACATGGGGATAAGATGGATGAAGAAGAAACTAATACAGAGGATGATGCTGAAACAAAAGAGGAAGAAGGCATTGAAATAGAGGGGAAATAACAACAAGAGGAAGAAGATAAGAAAAACAACGAGGAAGAAGGCACTAAAACAGAAGGGGAAGAACATGAAAAACAACTAGCATGTATGGCCAACCTCTCCTTGGAGGCCATCCAGTCTAGGATGCCAACTAAATTTTATGCTCCTTACCTCAGAGAACAATGGTTGCAATTTCAGATTAAAAAACTAGCGTAGAGGGGCACCATGCTATTTCAGGACTACAGGCAGTTTATTGATCTTTGTGATCAATGTGCACTAGAGGATGGGGCCAAAATGGCTGAGTTTTACTTGCACAACATGGCCCTCATAGACATGACTATTTGGGATCCCAATGCAGAGTTGGGAGATCTATAATTAATAGGTTTGGCATCATCGATGAACCATGAGAAGTCAAGTGCTGCAGAGATGAGAAGAATATTGGCCAGAGAGAAAAATGAACCTCTTTTCATCAAAGCTGAACAATCAAATCCCATGGCCCTAATCAACACCCATAATCTAATTGCAAATGATCCTCAGTTGGCCCCTAGATATCTTTCTGCCCAAGAGCAAGCAATTCCACATTTTGAGGATATGTTTAGGCTGCTAAGAGATGATAATATACATGCCTGCTAGAGGGGATGGAACACACTACCACACAACTTGAAGATCAGAGAATATCACTCCCCTCAAAGGTTGAGAGAAGCACTCAACATGACACCTATGTATAAGCAATCAATGCAAAGGTTGAAGGTAAATTGGATAGGCCTAAAATTTAGTCCACCACAACTCCTAGGGATGCTAGAAGGGAGAAAAGAAGAAGTATAAAGGAAAGTGGGCTTCTATAAACAAGAAGAAGAGACCACATCAGAAGCATGGGATGTGAGAGAGGCTAACAAAGCCATGAAGGACATGAAAATTGACTAAGTTGCTCAGAGGATGAGCAACACTTTCAGTAGGGGGTGATGATGAGCCTCATCATTGGGTAATTATATGGGCCTTAATTGGCCTTAATTCACCTCCTAGCTTAGTCAAACCAACTATTCTCACAACTTATTGCATACTTTTTATTATATTTTACTTATGATATGAGTTAGAGTTGGATATTTTTCTTTGTGGTCTAATGTGCACGTATGCAGGAATAAAGGATAAAAGCAAGGAATTGTGGCAAATACCTTGGTAAAGACTCGAATGGGACAAGGGTGAGTAAATTATAGGAGGTAAATCCTCCTCAGTTACTACCCCTCCATTCGAATTTTCCTCCATCTTCTCAGAGTCCAAACAACCAAATCATGGGACTAGAAGACAATCGAGCAAGTGAAAAGGACAAAAAACAATCTATTTTGAGTTGGGAGCCAAGCCTCCCTAATTGGAAGGAATTCGTTAGAGACTTCAGATATATAAGTAGAGAGGCTTAGGACCTCAGTAGGATTCAGACTTCTATTGTAAAAACTCTACTTTATTTATGAGCTACAAGGATTGTGAAAATTTGTTCTATAATCCATGGTTTTCATAATGAGAATGAGTTTTTTTTAAGCCAACTCTGAGTTAACTCAGAGGGTTGAAACTTTTGGGTTAGGGCCCAACCTGAGAAACCAAAGCTCCTCTTTATTGTACTGTTATGCTAGCATAGACTCATGTTTTCTATTCATTTGCTTAAATAGCATAGATTCATGGTTTTCTGTTTTATTTTCTTAAGTAGCTTCATTTTCATTACAACAATATAACGTAGATTATTCATGTTTTTTTTGTTCATTTGCTTCAATAGTTGCATTTGCTGTAGTTTACTTCCATTTGTGCCTTCTTTCAGTTTACATGTTAGTTAGGAGAAAATCTTACCATAAGGTTGTGCACAGGTGTCTCGGCCTCATCTCTTCCCTCTGGGACCATGACTTGAGGAAGAGACCATTCAGTAACCCCAAAAACACATGTTTTTGGTTCTCGCATGAGCTATGGAGTTTGCTGTTCGATGCAGTTATTTGTTCACCCTCACTGGTTTTTCTATCATCTCCTTTGAAACCTCCTTTAGCACGTTATTCATGCATCACTTCCTCGTCGTCTGATCCACAACAAACCTTCACAATCACCGTCCGATTCATTATTTTCTCCAACTGTTGCCTCACATGGAGTCTTCCACTTAATTTATGCGCTTTAATCTCCACTATCGACCTGTCTCTTGATCTCATGGCTATCATGTCATCTCAACACTTTATGCACTTTAAACCCCCTCTGTCGATTTGTCTCTCCTGATCCGACAACTATCGCGTCACCCGATCTCCAATTAGCTTGGTCGATCTCCAGCATTGATTAGCCCCGCCTGATCCAATGGCTATCGCACAATCTCGTGTGGATTATTGCATGACCATTATCCGCCCGAGAGCATGCGAGAAAAGTGGTTTTCCCATGCTACGTGTTGCACAGTAAGGCTAATCGCGTGAAATTTCAGAATTCCGCTTATGGCATTGAGGGCGCGGAGAAACTACTTACCGCCTTAGAAACCCGCTCCATCATTTCCGCACGTTTATTTTCCCCGTGATACGATCTCTGCTGTCCATCCTCTGGTTAATCTTGTCCGTCCATATCTTGACTTAATCCATGCGATAAGATCTCAACGTTCATCGCTTCGTTACCTTGTTCGTCCATCTCTTGACTTAACCTCCGCAGTAAGACCTCAGTCGTTCATCCTGTTCATCCATCTAGTCACTTAAGCCTTCGCGATAAGATCTTCGTCATTCATCTGCTTCGTTACCTTGTCTGCCCATCTCTTCACTTAATCCCTCGCGATACGATCTTCGCCGTTCATCTGCTTCGTTGCCCTGTCCGCCCATCTCTTGACTTAATTCTTTGTGATAAGATCTTCGCCGTTCATCTTCTTCATTAACTCGGTTCATCCATTTATTTGCTTAAGCCCTCGTGATAAGATCTCCACTGTCCATCTTCTGCTTGTTGATCGATCCAATGGTCCCTATGCGCTACTACGTCCTTACATCCTCCTTTCATTGATTTCGACCTCTGATTTCTCTTCCGCTTGAAAACCGATTTAACTTAAGTTTCTTTACTTACACCTTAGTATAGTTTAATTCTTTTTACCTTCTGCAACTTTGATAGCAGAATTAGGTTAGTGATTTCTTTAGAAATTCTTCTTAGCATCACTGTTTTATTGGTTAATTAGGTTATAGTGTGGTTTAGAACTACATGTTGTTTTATTCATTATTGTAGTAGAGTAGCTCTCTCTTAGAATAGGTTTTCTCTTATTCCATCAAATAATTGAGCTTCTTCTGACCTTATAGAAGTCTGGCTTGGAACCCCCGGGGTCTCTTGCTAGATAAACAGTGACAATAGGCAAGACCTTCACTTCTACTTGTGAATATAGCACTGTCACCTCCAAGTTTGTACGAACCCCGAGTTGATAAGTAAAGCTGGTAGCCCTGGGAGCTGCATAATTCTTGTTGCAATACCTAGGTTCATCAACAATCACATACGGAATAGTCCATACATCAATGCGTAAGTAAAACTACATACATTTCTAAAGTACCCAGAATAGTCAAACTACAATAACAACATATGCATGAAACGTGCTGGCTTTGTTATATTATATAAAGTGAAAGTTCCATCCATAAATACAACCATGACATCCACTAGCCCCAATAGTGGAATGTTATGGTCAACACCGCCTACTCTTTCAAAGAAATATGCTCGCTTTGCACTGTGGGGAAGCCAAGGCTTGTCACAATACTCTCTGAACCCTCTCTCCTGTTTTATGAGTTACGAGGTTCTATTTATAACAAAGGGTGGGGTGACCCTTGACATCCCGCTTTAGGACTCTTGGACTACCCTCATCACTGTTTACATTACATATGACTGTTTGTATTCTACTAATGACACTTGGAATTTCACTTTACATCATGTTTACAAAAATGATGCATTTTCCACATATACCCATGTGGGACAAAATCAGCTTGAGTCAGCCATACAAGACACCGTTAAGACTCATATGACTGTGGAAAAACCACCTCATAAACCTTCTCTCTGTGATCCTCAGTGACGAAATGATGCCATGCTTGATAATGTGCAATGGTGTCCACGCACTCTTTGATGATGTTCTTCTGGAAATGAACTCTTGCCTCCATTTCTTCTAGGTATATTGATTTGGAACCTCGGTCCAACTCATCCTGTAACATGCATAGCTTAGTCCCGAGAAAGGTCAGACCGATGATGTACATCCTCATGTTATCTGCGTTGACTTGCAAATATGCGCTGGTGGCGTGAGCATCAACTGATTAAAGTACGCATCGAACTGCAGACTAACTTGGTTCTTCTCTTTGGCCTCAGTGAGCCTACCAATTGACGGGGTGCCATACTTTCTCACCACGACATCAAAAACCCTGTACAACTGTGCATATGAAGCCTCAATACTAGTGATGAGCGGTGGGAGTTCCTCATAGTTCTAGATCTGACTCTGGATGTGTGCTTTGTCCAACTCCACCTGTAACATCATCATCTTGTGCAAGTGAAGCGAGGCTGCTTGTACCTCATTTTCCATGTTTGTACATGGTCTAGGTGGATATTGGTGGCTCTCACCTATTCCACTTGGACCCCCACCATTGTTTCTTTCAGTTTTTATAGTTTCCTTAATTGTAGCACAATTTGCTATTTTTGACAGTTTTTCGAGTCCTAAAATTTCGAAGCTGTTCTGAGGCCCTAAACAATGTTTTTGGGGAAAACCACTCGTGGGAAAATATAAGTTTTAAACTTGATATTCATTGTCAACCATTGTAGTCCTCAAATAGATCTTTCTAACAAGGCATCGTGTGCATCAAATGGAGATCGTAATGCCAAAGTTATGACCGCGGAAAGTTGATGTACTAACTCATCCCAATGGGACCCATAATTTGGTGTTTCATCTCCTAAGGTTAGGTTTTTGGATGGTTATGGTTTTCCATTGTTTCTCAATAATAAATAAGCCTTTAAGCCTCATTGTAACCCAGTTCAGAGGCACGTAGCCACTGCATCTCTTCTCACAGATAAGCTACCATCACCCGAGCTAATTTATTTCCATTATGTATGTAAACATATCTCAGTTCTTTGATATTAATGAATTGAATTTTTATTTCCATTGCATATCCATGTGTATGGTTATATTTGTAATTTTTTGCGTTCCTGTTTAAATTCGGATCAATGGTATCAGAGCGGTCTACTATTTCTTGATCCTTCTTTGCATGTCCCCAACGAGGGGGAGGTATAAGGAGTTAAGGCGCGAATTGGTTGAACCTTTGCAAGAGCAGCCTCACAAACCATGACAACTGCCGATGGGGGAAGAAAAGAAAGACGAAGGAGTAGGAGATTCGATCAAAATATTGCTCGAGGAGGCCCTCAAGAAACAAAGGGATGGGATGATGGATAAATTTTCCCGAATCCTTCAATGGTTGCCCACCGGTAGCGCATCCACATCCAACAATCACTCTAAAGGCACCACTCCTTTTAAGATACAAGTAAAATTTGACACTCCCATATTTGAGGGCCAAATAGATGTACACGCTATAGATAAATGGTTAAATCTGCTAGAAGGATATTTTCTGTTCGTGATTTTTCTAGCCGGGAAAAGATTACTTTTTCTCTTCTCAAATCCGCCCCCCACATCAAAGACTGGTGGGAAATCTGTTGTCCTTTGAGATAACCTGAGGTCAATTAGTTATGCCAAAGCATCTATAATGTTTTTTTGTTTTAAATGATAGGATCACCAGTGAACTATTTATAAACAAATGCTTTATACTTAGACAGATTTTTGATAAAATTAAGGCTTGTCCTTTAACATCACATGGTTATTTTAATTTTAGTGGGATGGATAAGTGGAATATGGGTAATTGTAATTGATTTACTATTCAAACTGAGTATTTAATCATCTATAAGCAGAAATTAAGAAAACAATGTTTCCTTAATCAACAAAATATAAATAGACTATCACAAAGATCTAGTGCAATTTATGCTCAAAGAGGAATTTACAATAACAAATAGTTTGTAAATTTATCTCTTATTTAAATTACAACTTCATAGAGGATTCAAAATGAAACTGAAACTCAATTAAATTTTAAATCGGATAACTGCAAAAGACATGATTTATATGAAGAATACATAATGAATAAACAAGATGAAATACAACTCATTGAGAGACATACCATATGAGGCAAATCCATAATCTTTTATTATCTCAAAAATGTTCCAGCTTAGTACAAATTTTCTTAATAACTTGTTCAAGGGTTCAACCTTAAATACTTCGACATAATGAAGTATTTAAACAAAATTTACTAAAATATTACAATTAATGCCTGAGTGACACACCATCCTATTATTAAACTTGAACTAACAGAAAAAGAAATAATGCGATCAAGAGGAATGAATCTGGTGAAGTGATCTAGACATCCGACCTTGCTTTGGAGTAGAACAATTGCTGAGTGGCAACTATTCAGGTGCTGCGCTGGTGAAGCTGACCTGTTTTTTCTTAATCCCGGAATTCACGCAATTTATCCCTGTAGGTTTTAACCCCGTACAGAAATTACCTGCATACGAATTCTAAAACACAGAAAATAAACAACGCGAGATCATAACACATAAAACACATACACACAAATATTTTCCCCTAGATCCCAAAACCGGGACTACTAGCCATCGCGTCCAAAAAACATGTGCAAAAATCATACACAAAACCATAGGTTGGTTTGCCCAACCTAACATAGGGTCCAAAATCAAAATTTTCCGGGCGCTACCCCAGACCCCATAAAGTGGGGTTACATGTACCCCTCAAACCTCCTGTTAAATACGTGGAAAGAATATAACACAACCCAACATTCTCCCAGTTGTTGTTTTCTTTCCACAAGGGGCCATAGGAGAGCTTAGTCATTTTTCCAGCCCTGAAAAGCCCATTGTTTCCCTACACCAAGAGAACTTCTCAGAGCTCATAGATTTTGTCAATGCATCTGCAATGTTCTTCAAAGTGTCCACATTTACTAGCAACACCTTTTTGTCTTCTATCATATCCCTCACAAAGTGATACTGAACTTCAATGTGCTTTGTCTTTGAATGATATGCAGGGTTCTTTGCCAAGAACATTGCACTTTGGCTGTCACAGTCTATCCTTATAGCTTCCTGTGCTAACCCCATACTTGAACACAATCTCTGCAACCAAACTTCTTCCTTGCTTGCATGCGTGGATGCCATGTATTCTACCTCTGTAGTTGATAGTGCCACTACAAATTGTTTCTTACTCATCCAACTGACTGCACCTCCAAATAGGTTAAACACATACCCACTTGTAGATCTTCTCTGATCCAGATCTCCAGCCTATTCTACATCCACAAAACCACGAATATCCAACACTCTGTCCAATCCTGGTTTTCCTTGGTAGCACAAACCATAATCACCAGTGCCATGCAAATACCCGAAAACCTGCTTCACTGATGTCCAATGCTCCTTTCCTGGTTTTGACATAAACCTGCTCAATACTCCCACTGCATGTGCAATGTTTGGTCTAGTACAGACCATTGCATACATCAAGCTACCGATTGCACTTGCATATGGAACACGGGACATATCCTTTTCCTCTTCTTATGTCTTGGAACATTTTTCAGCAGATAACTTTACACCTACAGGAATAGGAACCTTCACCGGTTTACTATCCTGCATATTAAACCTCTTCAACATTGTCTCGACATACTTCCTCTGGTTTAACCAAAGCTTCCTCTTTTCCCAATCTCTTTTAATTTCCATGCCCAAAATATAGTTTTCAGCACCAAGTCTTTCATGTCGAATTTGAAGGACATTAGGTCTTCAAACCTTGGATAATTTCTTTGTCATTTCCAACCAGCAACATATCATCGACATTCAAGACCAGATAAATAACATGGTCACCAATAAATTTAAAATACACATAATGATCTGCTTTGCTTCTGGTGAAGCCAAATCCACACATAAATGTATCAAATTTCTGATACCACATCCTTGGTGATTGTTTTAACCCATATAGAGACTTCTTTAACTTGCGTACCAGATCTTTCTTACCCTTCACCGCAAAACCTTCAGGTTGTTTCATGTAGATCTCCTCTTCCAGATCCCCGTGAAGAAATGCTATATTCACATCCATATGTTCTACCTCAAAATCAAAAGCAATAGCAACAGATAAAAGTAATTTAATAAGTTACCTTGGCAACAGGAGAAAAAATATCACCAAAATCAATTCCCGACACCTGGGAATAACCTTTTGCTACCAACCGAGCTTTGTATTTCTCCACCTTCCCTTCTGCATTTGTCTTCTTCTTGAACACCCATTTGCTGCCAATGGGTTTCCTTCCAACCGACAACTCCACAGATCCCAAGCCTCATTTTTGTGCAAAGAGGCCATTTCATCAACCATGGCCTCTTTCCAGAGTTGTCCATCATCTAAACCCACTGCTTCCTTCACAGTTCCGGGATCATCATCAGTAATAGATAAATCAAAATTTGAATAGAAAGTAGATGGACTATACCTTTCTGGCTTCCTTCTTTCTCGAATTGATCTTCTTACACTCGTAGTTTGTGGCTCTTCTTCTTCTGATTCCTCTTCTGCTGTAGAGTCTGATTCTTCCTCCTGTAGCTCAAACTCTATCTTCTCAGGTTCCTTTGGTTGGACTTCATGTTTAATAACATCTTTCACCTCTCTAAACACCACATCTCGGCTGTACACAACCTTCCTTGTTATCGGGTTCCAAAGATTATAACCCTTCAAATCATCCTTATACCCAATAAAGATGCACTTTTCAGATTTACTATCCAACTTGGTTCGTTTCTCCTTTGGAACATGTACATATGCATCACATCCAAATACCCTCAGATGTGAAAGAGAGGGTTTCTGACCAGTCCATACCTCTTGTGGAGTCTTATCCTCCAACGTTGATGAAGGTGACATGTTGACCAGGTAACATGCAGTATCCACCGCCTCTGCCCAAAATTCAAGTTCTAACCTGACACCACTGAGCATGCTTCTTGCCCTTTCCATCAATGTCTTATTCATTCTTTCTGCAACTCCATTTTGCTGAGGTGTATATGGAGTAGT